>RYFJ01003448.1:0-44538 GCA_003991445.1 Oryza meyeriana var. granulata
CCCTCCAAGCCACACAAGGATATCTTTCGCGGAAACCGTCCGATACTTGACCGGCGACCCAAGGGAGGTGATCGAGCCACGCCCTAAACGTTGAGACAGACGCAACCAGTCAAACAACGGCTGCGCGCTTCGCTCCAAGACCGCAAAGATGGCATCGAGAGGAAACTACCAAAACTCCGCAGCAGGTTCATCAAAAAGGTCTACCCACGGATGGTTGGGCAAACCCATTCTGGTCCGGAAAAAAATAGTAAATGCGATGTGCGTCGACTACACCGAACCCTCAACAAAGCGTGCCCCAAGGACCCATTTGGTCTTCCTCCGGATTAGATCAGCTGGATTGACTCCACGGCAGGTCGACCTACCAGTTTTCTCGACTGCTACCGGACCATCAAATCAGCCTGAGGGAAAGAAGACTGATTGAAGACATTCTTTCATCACCACCAATCGGACTAACTGTATATCACAATGCCGTTCGGTCTGAAGAACGCCGCGCAAACCTATCAAAAGGGCTATTCAGCCGGTGTCTGCTACTCAGATCGATGCAACGTGAAGCCTACGCGATGATGTGGTATCAAGAACCAAGTCTAAAGAAGACCTCATCGCTGACTTGAAAACCTTTCAAAACCTCGAAGATTCAAGATGAAGTTGAACCCGGAAAAGTTGCGCCATTGGTTCCATCGGAAAGTACTCGCTTCATCTGTCTCGCCACCCGTGGCATTCGGCCAACGGAGAAGTCACGCCATCAGGCACATAGGCACCCCCCGACTACATCAAAGCCTCCAAAGCTGACAGCTGCATGGCGGCACTCAGCCGTCTATCTCCCGACTGGGCAACGGGCATGCCTTCTTCAAAGCTACTCAAAAGACTGACAATTCCAATGACCGGAACCAGCGACCTTCAAACTTCAACGGTTCCTTATATCAACCCCCCGTGCTGCGTCACCTTGCCCTAGGAAACCTATGCTATATCTGCGCAACGACACAGAAGTGGTCAGTACACGTGCTGGTGGTTGACGATCCGAACAGGTATATCCAAACAAAAAACGGCCCAGTTTACTTGTCAGCAGAGCCTTGCCACTCCCAAAACGAGATATCCGCAAGTCCAGAAGCTGCTATAGGCCGACTATATCACATCCGGAAGCTGTCACATTTCAAGCACACCAGTCACGTGTCACAGCATTCCACCCGGGATGTCCTTCAAATCCGAAGCCACGCCGAATCGCTAAACTGGGCCACTCGACTTAGGACATCACATCAACCTTTCAGCACGGACAGCAATCAAATCCCAAGCCTGCCGACTTCGTGCCGACATGGACAGAAGCAACTGCCCACACCAACAGCAAACTAGAATACTGACAATGTACTTCGACGCTCTCTACGATCGGGGCGCCGGAGCCGGATCATTATTGATCCACCAATGGCAAAAATTGAAGTAACTCTACAAATCCATTCCCGGCTTCCACAACGTCCGCCAAGTGAGCACTCGTCCACGGCTCCTATAACCCCTCTCCCGCTAACCCGTTACAGTTAACAGTAGCGGAACGTTGTACCTGTAATACCGACCATCCTAAAGACTAGCTGGTACATTACGGACATTGTGAATCACAGCCAAACCTGCTTCAGTATTAAACATATTCCTGCATAGTTGAGCCTCGGACAGACCCTGAGACATGCAACGATACATTACAAAAGTAGGCAGCGAAAATACTCGGGTAGACCTATACCCACAAGCAACGCTTGCGACTAGAGCGTAAACCCTAAAAATTCTTCATACTCGCCTTGATCTGATTAGAAACTGCTGAGAAGATCTCATCTTCAAGGACTTTCTGGGGAAGATAAGAAAGGGTGAGTACACGAGTACTCGCAAATCACCGTAATCTAGGTGCGCATGGCAAGGCTTAGACAAAGGAATGTTTATGGTATTCGAAGAGGTTTTCAAGACTTTGTGCTTTAAAACTCTAAGTCTGCTCTTGATTTCGGAAAGAGCTCACGCTTCAATCCATTCCGTGAGTTTGCTTTGTCAAAAAACTGACCACATTAGTCGAAGAGACTCGCGTCTCGACCCATTCCAACATCGAGACTTGTCAATTTTTTTCCGATTCGGAGCGACCCTCCACTGGTACTCCATTTAGGTGAATTCTCTTTCTCAAACTCATCCTATCTCTAGCGCAACTCAACTCTGTGTCATCCAAACACCTGTCACACAGGCCGTTCAGGCCACACAGGCCATCCGTCAGTCCACACAGCTCTGCCTGGGCATGGTTCCCAACCCGCAAAAACAATTGCACAATATTTAATAAAAGAAAAAACACGCAATGAAATCACTTCACATTCGCCCATAACCGTGGCACAGGCTGTTGAAAAAGTTCATCACAATCCTTGCAAAGGGGGTACGCTTTCCCACCACTACACGAACTTACTCCCCACACGTGGCCAAGCGTGGAGTTCGCGGACAAGCCTTTCCAAAGCGTCTCCAGGATTGCTTGAAGCCAACTGGACGGTCGTCCAGACCAAGTACGAGCGAGTCCCAGACTCCTCGTACTCAGGATCCCGCGGTGCATCTCATATTCCACCCCGCGACTCCAGTCAAAGGCAACCAAGCCAAAACCCTGGGTCTACTAATTACTTGGCCGGGCGTCCCATATCACCCGTGTGGTCGCCACTGTATTATGCTCAGTGCATTCCTCAAGAAAACGGTCCTTAAAATCATGCAGAGTCAGAGCCACACGCAGCGACTCCCATGACCAAGTTTTGTAAAACCATTTTATTTCGCAAACTCTCGACCAAGGGTGTCGAGACCATTTTAAATCATTGAGTTAAATCCCTGATTTTTCCCAACGTCACATTTTATTTTGGGTGAAGGGGGTCACGACGTCATACACAAGTACGGACATCAAGTGACAGGGTACAAGGATTGGGTCATTCCAATTTATCCAAGCAGATCAAATGCAGCAAGAGGGTTAGGCTGGACAGATCCCGATTACGATTACGGCCAAAAATTAACCGTGTTCCTAAGTATGCACTTTTTAGAAAATATATTAAACCGTAGGTTCAACATGGTCAAAGGGTGACTTGCCTTGCTCGACTTGTCCTGTGGTCTTCGACGAATCCTCCTGTGGCGGCTCTCGGGAACGGCCTCTAATCGTCGCAAAAGAAAACACACAAAAACACCAAAGAATCAGAGCCTATATTATATAACTAATAGTGCCAATGCGTAGATCTCGATTTTAGAAAAATTTTGAGAGTTGAATGGGCTCAATCGATAGTCGCGGTTTAAAAAGTTATGAATTTCTAAAAGTTGGGACTATTTTTCTGAAAATAAAAGGATTTAAAATCTTTTTGGAAAAGAAAGAAATAAAAAGAAATATATAAGAGACTGACAGGTGGGGTCACTAGATCAGAGAGAGAGAAGGGAACACTGTGGCTGACATGTGGTCCCATGTGTCAAGAGATTAGAGTCACTGTACTTAAGATAGGGCCCACTGCTACAGTGATCGAGAGGGAACAGAGACTGAGCAACGCCCACTGGACAGAGGACACTGTGCCGGACCCCGCGTGTCAGGGACAGCGGCGTCGAGGCCGGACAGCTACAGGAATGGCCGGGGCATCGACAGCAGACGGCGGCCGGAGGGGGATCTCGCCGGCGGCGGCGAACAATCGGCGAGCAGCCGACATGGACAGAGAGGCGGAGGATGGGGAATCCACTGAACGGATCGGATGGCTCATGGGGTGGCGGAGGGTGGTCAGCAACGGCGGTACAGAACCGGAGGTGACGGCGGAGAGAAAAGGTCGTCGCTGGCGACCATATTAGCGGTGGATTGGTTCGGGATGGGTTGTCCAGGTGGGTGTGTTGCGAGGAAGCTAGGAAATGAGGTTTAATTTGTGTCTACCTCTTCCACGACGGGAATCGGAGCAGCGGTGACAGCGGACGGCGGAGAGGAAATATCGGGGCGTTTTTGATTGGGCGGTTAATCGACGGCGAGATGGGGTGAAGCTTCCTTGCGACTAGGGGAGTTCGTGTGGTGGTGTCGGTTGGGTCGGGGTGGCCGGAAAATCGGCGGCGGGGCTGGATCAGAAGGAGGGCGAGGATGGTTTTCGGCGGCGAGGTCGTTGGCAATTGTTTTGGGTGGCCGGGTAGGGAAAACTGTTGCTCTATTTATAGAGGAGCTCCTGTGCTAGCGATGGAGAGGCAGAGGCAGAGAGAGAGAGGAGATAAACTCGAGCTCGGCCGACGAGGTCCATCAATGGCGCCGAACGCCGTGGCTCGTGTCACACACTCCAGAGGGAAAAATGGGACGCGGCGGTAGCAGAGAAGCGACGGGATGAGGTGACCGGGCGTGGGATCGGTCTTCGGGGCTCGGCGCTGAGAATTGCAACGGCGGCCAGTGTCTGGTTTTGGGCTCGAGGCGAGGACGGCGGGGCGCGCCTCGCGCCGTGCAACGAGCGGCAGAATGAATGATGGCGAGTGCCTCGCGCCCTGCGCGAGCGGCGGGGTGATTGATTCGGCGGCACACAGAGAGGTCACAGAGAGAAGCTTCGGGAGGAAACTGGAGAAGAGAGAGAGAAGCGAGCGGCGGGAGGAGGAAATGCACAGTATCGGCTGGCGAGGGCCGCGCTGCAGAGGGGATCCCGGCCGTCCACGCGTTTGTATCGTGCGGCGAGGAGTGAGCGGGGCGGCGAGTGACTGGCGCGTGGCCCGCGGGATTAAATCCCACGCGCGCGCGCGCCTGGCCGAGCAGGCCGCGCGGAGGGGAAACAGAACGGCTGAGAATATGGGAGGGCCGGCCCAGAGTGAACAGTGACATTTAGCAAATTTTTCCAGAGGCCGATTTGAATAGAATTTGGGGTTTTTGATTTTTGAAACCGATTCAAATTGGGTCCAAAAATTCAGCAAAAATCTGGGGAGTGCTACAGAGGTCTTAGGGCTGTTTTCAAAATATTTTTGAGAGTTTTTCTTGAGATCTACTTGGCACAAAAATTCCAAACCGATAAAGAGCAAAATTTTTCGAATATAGCTTTTTATTAAAATACTTTTGACGCCGATAAAATGCGATCATTACAGCTCCGCATCGCCATATCACTCGGCATACATCGACTGGTTGTGCGCGGCGATTCTCAACTCGTGGTAAACCAAGTCATGAAAGACTGGACCTGCCTCGACGACACCATGGCGACATACTGTCAGGAGGTCCGCAAGCTGGAAAACAAGTTCGACGGGCTGGAAATTACACATGTCTTGCGCCAATACAACGACGCGGCAGACGAGCTGGCCAATATGGGATCCAAGCGAGCAGCTGTCCCAACCGGAATCTTTGTCGAACAACTTATGGAGCCATCAGTCAAGAAGAAACCGGCACCAGATCAGTCGGGAGGCGAGCCTACCCCGACCACAGACGAGGTGTTGCACATATGTCAAGACTGGAGGACTCCTATTGCCAAGTTTCTCACAGACAACGAACTCCCAGAAGATCGCAGTCAAGCCGAGCAGAAAAGCGTCGGAGCAAAAGCTTCCTGCTAGTCGGAGAAGACCTGTACCGAAGGAGCGCATCCCCGTGTCCTCATGCGCTGCGTCACCACCGAAGAGGGCAAGCAGATCCTGCACTCGATCCACTCGGGCATATGTGGCAACCATGCCGCATCCAGGACGTTAGTCGGAAAGGCTTACCGACAGGGATTTTTCTGGCCCACAGCAGTAACAGACGCTAAAGACATCGTTCGCAAGTGTGAGGGTTGCCAATTCTACGCAAGACAAACAAACCTTCCGGCCCAGGAACTCCAAACTATCCCCATCTCCTGGCCATTTGCAGTATGGGGGCTCGACATGGTCGGGCCCTTCAAGAAAGCGCCAGGGGGTTCACACATTTATTCGTCGCGGTGGATAAGTTCACCAAGTGGATTGAGGCTAAACCCGTCGCAACAATTACAGCAGCACGAGCAAAGGACTTCATCATGAGTATATTATACCGGTTCGGAGTCCCTAACCGCATCATCACCGACAACGGTACTCAGTTTGCGCAGGCCTATTCCAAGATTTCTGCGACGATTTCGGTATCCAAGATCTGCTATGCATCTGTGGCACACCCGCGGAGCAACGGCAGGTTGAGCGAGCCAACGGTATGGTCTTACAAGGCATCAAGGCCAGGATATTCGACCGACTGCAACCATATGCGGGCCGGTGGTACAAGAACTCCCATCTGTTCTTTGTCTCTCAGAACCACGGTTAGTCAGGCAACAGGGCAATCCCCTTTCTTCCTGGTCTACGTGCCAAGGCTATGCTACCTACCGAGTACAGTTCGGCTCTCCACGAGTCCGGGCCTACTCAGAAGACGACTCCAACAATACCCGGCTAGTTGAACTAGATCAGCTGGAAGAAGCAAGAGACACCGCAACTATCCAGTCGGCAAGGTATCTTCAAGGCCTACGCCGCTACCACAATCGCAATGTCCGTGGCCGCGCCTTTTGGTCGGGGATCTCGTTCTGAGAAAATACAAACCACCAAAGACAGGCATAAACTATCCTCAATCTGGGAAGGGCCGTTCATTATAGCCGAGGTCACGCGGCCAGGCACCTACCGACTGAAGACGAAGACGGCGTTCTCATCAGCAAATCATGAACATAGAACAGCTACGTCCTTTCTATACCTGAGTTCTATAATTTTCATGTGTACAGTTCCTCTGACTCACTACGCCGCTTGTATCAACCGAGTAGTGAGTCGGGCTGCATGTATATATGTGCGTTGTCAATAACACACAGCTTATTTCACTTCGGTTATGAAGCCTTACTATGACTGTCGCGTTGCCCGAGTACAGCTTGATGAGGACATCACTAGCTCAGATATGAACATAGCTACCTTATATATTCATCAACCAAAGGTGCATGCTTTCTACATAAGATTTATATGTTATATATTTGAACAGCCGTTACTGCACCATGAGTTTTGTGTTCTCGTTTGCAGAGATACTTGCTTGGGTGAAGGAGAGAGGCCGAGCGCAAGGAACGCATGGATGATCAAAGAAGTTGATTGGGGACCAACCAAGACCTTACCCAAGTCTACTCCTACATCACCACGTCACTTTTGGTCCATAGAAGGCAAGAGATGAAGTTCTGCACGTTTTGGATTCAGATTCGGGCTCCTGACAGCATCAACTTCAAACGGACCTATCCGCTGATCCAGAAGGACTCTCGGGGCCCATGAGTACTTGTTGGAAAGCTTATGGAATCTACTTTCAGATGGTTTTGGTCCCACATCAAAATTCCTCCTGAGCTGTCTGGAATCATCGAAACAAGACACGTACCTCTTCCAGTCCGAGTCTGTTTTGGGCCTTGGGCCTTGTAATTGTGTCGTGGGCTAAACCCAAGGGGTGTGCGCCCTAGGGATAACCCTAGGACGTCCCAACTCCTATATACAGTAGCCATCATTGTTTAAAGGTGGTTTTGCTTAGATTATTCTGTCCTTGAACAGTTTCGCCGTTTATCGGTTGTTGAGACCCCAACTCGAGAGTATAATCATTCATCTGCAATTGAGTTGCAATCTTTCTTGTTCTTGCTTGTGTTCTTCGATTCGCATGTAGGGATTAGCCTTCGTGGCGAGGTCAACCGAGCAGCGCACGGTTGATAACGAGAGGAGACGTGGTATTGCGATTGCAGGGTTCGGGTCTTGGTGATCAGAAGCCGGATCGTGAGTGTCAAATTTCCACCAAATCGAGAGTTATCTTTGCCTAACGGAAGATCGGGCACCCCGTTGCCATCAAGTGGTATCAGAGCACAGGTTCCCGATAGGTATTATCTGTTCCCATTTATCCATCTTTTTTTCTTTTACCTAGAGTCCAAAAAAAAACCAAAAATTTATTACCACCGTGTTCTTCGTAGTTTTAGGATTATTCCCTGTCCAAACCCCTTTGTGCCTTTGCAAAATTTATTTCAGTTTCGCTTTGTTGAGTCTGTGTCCTAGGTCAAGTTAGTGGTCGCTGGTTTAGAGTCGTGTTCGTGGTTCTAGTTCTAACTTTTGTATTGCGCGAGTGCCTGCCTTGAGAGATCGAGTTCTACTCGGTTTCGGATTGCAAGCCGCCTTGAGTTTTTAACCCGCTTTCGCAAGCCCTTTTAGATAGGTCGCAAGCCGCCTTGTGTCAATCGCCCTGCACTGCTAGCCTCCTTGTCAGCCCCGCTTGACCTATTGGCACTTATACTCTAGCCGGAGCAACAGGGTTGAGCCGCTAAACCCTAGTTCGCGCTACCTGTCTTAAAACAGCCATAACTTTTGCATACGGACTCGGAATTGGGCAAACTTTATATCTATGGACATCTACAGAAAATTTTACATCTGGTTGTCCCCGATCTTATCGGGTGCGGTCGATCTAAAATCGTGAAATTTGGCCTGCAAGACTGATTTTTCAAGCTCCGAAGTTCCTGCACGCTTTTAAGAGCGCCTCTACGTGTTTTTCTAGGGTCTGTCCGTGCATTATATCGAGTGGCCAATTTTTGTGGTTGCTTCTTGTGTACTAGGTGTATTCCTAGAAGAGAAAAAAAAAGAAAAAAAAGGAGAAGATAAAAAAAAGAAAAAAAAGAAAGAAAAAGAAAAGGATAGAGAGCTGTTTTTAGTGAGCAGTCTTGTTGAGCTGATCTTTGAAGATATTCGAGAGACTTGGTGAGAGAGAGTTGTCCTAAGTCCTTTGTTTCTTACTCTCGCTTGTTTGGCTGGTTCTAGGAACGTGTCTCGGCCAGCGATTGCTACAAGTATTTGGAACACTTATTCAGCTTTGCTATTCTGTTATTAATTTTTGCTAATCCTTGCTACCATACTTTTGAGCCTCCCGAGATCCACAAACTTCTTATCAGTATAGATTTGATCCAAGTAATCGCAACACTCACCGCTGTCAATGTCCCACCTCTCCGGTCGTACCACTTGCTTTAATCGGTAAGAATATCATAAGAGTTCGGTAAGATGCTTTTGGTTGCTTGAGAGTGTGTGATTCCACCATCCACTACCTAGTAGTTGATAGGGATAAAACTTTTGTGTTGTTTTCTATTTTCTACTAACAGTGGCAGGATTGTGATGACATAGCATGGACTCTATACAACAAGACCTTCAAGTGATAGCTGAGAGCATGAAAGGTCTCCTTAGTAAATATGCACAATTGAGACGACATCAGCAGCCAGCTACTGTTTCTTCTTGTCTTCCACTAACTATGACAGTTCACACCAAGGACAAAAAGGAGATGAAGAATTTGGATGAGAGCCCTACCATAGCTGCCACATCATCTTCGACAAGTGAAGGTAAAACTGTGTCATCTCCTCCTTCGTATAATGGATTTGGTGCTGAAGCATACATGAGTTGGGAAGTTGCGATTGATAAAATTTTTTCTCATTGTCATCTGTGTAATAAACGAAAAATTAAGAATGCTGCTAGTGTCTTGACTTCTCATGCTTTAATATGGTGGCAAGATTTAATAACGTCTTCACATGATAAATTGCCTCAAACTTGGAACGATATGAAAATGCTTATGCGAGAGAAATTTGTTTCTCCATCTCAGAATTTTGCTTACAAAAATAAAGTGTGTCATTTAGAGAAGCGACCCCTTGTTGTCCCTTCTTCTGTGACTAACCTTTTGCAGGATAATGAGAGTACTTTGGTACAACGAGTGCTAAGTTCTCAAATGGAGAAAGCGGAGCAAAATCAATGCCACAATTTGTTCCAATCAAGGTTTGTGGTTCACAATAGAGCATGCCGTATTATCATTGATAGTGAGAGCTGTAGCAACTTGGCAAGTTCAGATATGGTCGAGAAGCTTGGATTGTCGACGCAACCACATCCTAAGCCTTATTACATCCAGTGGTTCAACTCCTATGGTAAGTTGAAGGTAAGTAAAATTGTGAAAGTGGAGTTTTCCGTGGGAAATTATCATGATAGAGCCATATTCGATGTTGTTCCTATGCAAGCATGTTCTCTACTTTTGGGTAGACCTTGGAAATATGATAGAGATGTTGTGCACCGTGGTAGAACCAACACATACACTTTTACATATAATGGCAAGAAATTTAAGTTGCTACCTATGTCCCCTGCTGAAAATTTAAAAGATGATCTTGAGAGGGAAAAGATTAAAAACCATGAGGTTTTGAGAAATAAATGTAATAATACTAATGTTTTGATGCCTTCACCTAAACCTGACTTATTGCAAAACGAACATATTGCTTTGGGCACTGACATTTTGCAGGTATCTGAAAAGAGTCAAGGTAATGAGGAAAAGAAGAAAGACATAGAGAAAGAAGATCCACCTATTGTTCCATGCATGTTTCAAGATGGTTTAATTAAGAGTGTACCTACAGTTTTTGAAAATAAAAACAATGGTAACAGAAATGGTGCTACATTCACTCAAGGTATGAATAATTTTGATGTGCTATATATGTCCACTAATCATGTTAGTTTAGAGCAATCTCCAATGGAATCATATGTTAACTTACCTTTGTCACATGATGATTTGGTTTCTATTTCTTGTGATAAAGAAGAGTTGTGCAATGCGTCACTTATATCCATGCCACAACTAGTGAATGAACATGTTAGTAATGTTGTTGAACCACCATGTGCTGATTTTAGACATGTTGTTCACATTGCTAGCGAGAATGAAGAGCTTAGATTGCTATCTTCTTTAAATACTTGGGGCTATATTCAATTTGATGATCTTTGTCCATTAAATTGTTTAGAGAAGAAATTATTTGCTACATCTGATTTGCCATGTCCTTCTTATGTGATTTTTTATGTTATTGGCAATTATGATAATAAAGGAGAATATAATATGCATAGAGCATATATTTGTTAAAATTTTAATATATCTCCTTTTCATAATGATATGTCTTATCTAGAGGACCGCATGAGTATAAATAATTCTCTATC
Organism: Oryza meyeriana var. granulata; assembly: GCA_003991445.1. Classification (NCBI taxonomy): domain Eukaryota; kingdom Viridiplantae; phylum Streptophyta; class Magnoliopsida; order Poales; family Poaceae; genus Oryza; species Oryza meyeriana. Next base: position 10,888 of record RYFJ01003448.1, read on the forward strand.
TAGTTTCTCTAGTTGTTTAAATGAGTTGCAGGTTGGTTTGCAAGAAGGGGAGTATTGTGAGCTGCACAACATTACAAAGTGTTCTCCGTGTTTAAAAATTTCAGAATCCAACCATATGCACAACACTACTTCACCCAATATTGTGAAAGATAAAGATATGTTCATCAAGCTTAATGACAAGGTGAAACCGTGGACGGTTTCAAATCAAGAAGGGGAGGATGATGAGGACATCACTAGCTCAGATATGAACATAGCTACCTTATATATTCATCAACCAAAGGTGCATGCTTTCTACATAAGATTTATACGTTATATATTTGAACAGCCGTTACTGCACCATGAGTTTTGTGTGTTCTTGTTTGCAGAGATACTTGCTTGGGTGAAGGGAGAGAGGCCGAGCGCAAGGAACGCATGGATGATCAAAGAAGTTGATTGGGGACCAAACCAAGACCTTACCCAAGTCTACTCCTACATCACCACGTCACTTTTGGTCCATAGAAGGCAAGAGATGAAGTTCTGCACGTTTTGGATTCAGATTCGGGCCTCCTGACAGCATCAACTTCAAACGGACCTATCCGCTGATCCAGAAGGACTCTCGGGGCCCATGAGTACTTGTTGGAAAGCTTATAGAGTCTACTTTCAGATGGTTTTGGTCCCACATCAAAATTCCTCCTGAGCTATCTGGAATCATCGAAACAAGACACGTACCTCTTCCAGTCCGAGTCTGTTTTGGGCCTTGGGCCTTGTAATTGTGTCGTGGGCTAAACCCAAGGGGTGTGCGCCCTAGGGATAACCCTAGGACGTCCCAACTCCTATATATACAGTAGCTGTCATTGTTTAAAGGTGGGTTTTGCTTAGATTATTCTGTCCTTGAACAGTTTCGCCGTTTATCGGTTTGTGAGACCCCAACTCGAGAGTATAATCATTCATCTGCAATTGAGTTGCAATCTTTCTTGTTCTTGCTTGTGTTCTTCGATTCGCATGCAGGGATTAGCCTTCGTGGCGAGGTCAACCGAGCAACGCACGGTTGATAACGAGAGGAGACGTGGTACTGCGATTGCAGGGTTCGGGTCTTGGTGATCAGAAGCCGGATCGTGAGTGTCAAATTTCCACCAAATCGAGAGTTATCTTTGCCTAACGGAAGATCGGGCACCCCGTTGCCATCACAGCTCCTTACTCCGAACGTTTTTATTAAGTTCTGACAGACTAACTCGGCGCATACTACACGGTCAAGTAAAGCTAATGACAACTGAATGATAAGCTTGGCGGCACTGCACACATATTTACACATGCCTGTTTACACAAGTTTATATGTTCCGACTACATAACTTGCTGCCCTTACAGACCCAGATCTCGGGTAATTATTTCTGCAGTTGGCTTCGCCCGGGCGATCAGATAAAGCGCCTCCTCTGGCGTCGTCTCTTCGACAAACCCCTCCCCGATGGCCTCAATATCCGCCCTAGGGTATATGGATTTGGTCATCGCCAGGGTCTGTGCCACGCCGGCGATAACATGCTCATCCGAGTACCTTTTCAAGGCACTCGGTGCATCCTCGAGGCGCCCCACTATCTGAGGGATTCTGCTGCAGCTGGTTCCCACTGGGCGGGGATCTATGAGGTCAAGGAGCCGTTTCACGGACCCGATAAGGGCCTCCCGTGACTCCCTGATCAACCTTATCTCCTCCGTGTAGAACTGATTCTGGGCCCGGACGTTGGTCCTCATGTCTGCCCAGATCAGCCGGCAAGTAAGCTTGTCAAAATTGGCTACACACAGGATAACTAATGGATTGGCCAAGATCACGATCGGGTTGAGGACTTACTTTCGTAGTCGGCCTCCCACCCGGCAACGGTCTTCTCCAGCTCAGCCTTCTCCTTACCGAGCTTGACAACGGCCTCCTCCAACTCGGACTTCTCCCGGTCAAGCTCGGTGTTGGCCTTTGTTAGGTCGGCCTTGACCTTCTCAAGCTCGGCCTTGGCTTCTTCGGCCTCCTTCAGCTGCGATTCCCTCTCTGTTCGGGTCTTTAACTCCGCTTCGAGGTCTGCACCACAGATTAGCCAAGAGCTCAACCGTGCAGTCATGACACAACTGGGCAGTCAGGAACAACGCAGCTGGATGAATACATCAACGGTTCAGCCGGGAAGATATACGCGAGAATTTTACCTCTAATCTTTTCGGCCTGGGCCCACGTCTCCGCCCTGAGCTGATCGGCGCCGCTCCTAAGCCAGGCCTCCCTACTCGCATGACGCGCCTTCGTCTCGGCTTTCAACGCCCGAAGTTGCTCCAATTCTGCGAGGTGGGGAGCTACCTCTACCAAGACCTCCGTCATCGCCTCATTGCGGTCGACAAGTTTCTGCTCAGCATGAAAGACGAACCAAGGACGGATTCAGACATCAAAATACGAAGATTGCTAGAGCTTTACTACAAGACTCATACCGCAACCCCCTGTGACCCGCTGATGGCGGCGCGAAGCAAGCTCTCGCGCTCCCTCCTCGCAACGACCTCATCGAGCCTGAAGCTTTTTACAGTACCGTCGCGCTTTGTCCATGTGAAGGTCCGGGGCATCACACGTGGAGGAGCTTCGATGCGAGGCAGATGTGGGATCTCTGGCGGCGATGGCAACGGCGACGATGACGGCAACGACCACAACGGCGACGCGGTCCTGGCCGCAGCGCCGTCACCCCCCGCGACCTCCGGGATCGGCTCAGGGGCTCCGCCTGCGACTTCCGCGGTGAGCGGCACCTCGGGAGCTGGGGCCTCAGTCTCAGCGACCGGGTTGGCCGCCGGCTCAGTAGGCGTGCTCGCGGCCGCTGGCTCGGCGGCGACAGGCTCGTCAAGTGAAGCAGATGGGACGACCTCCTTGAGATCAATATCGGCCCGCTTCCTGCGCGACGAAGCAAGACATCAAGACATTATCTCAACACACGAAGACTACAGGAGACCCGGGGCAACGCACCTCTTGGAGAACCTCAGCTTCTTGCTGGGCGGCCCGCCCCCCGGTGGAGCGCTAGCTCCGGCAGTCGGCCCGGTCAGCGTCATCATCGGTGGAGGCGTATCAACCCGAGTCGGCCCCAACTCTGGTATGGTCGGCTCGGGCGCCCTCGCCCCAGGTGGCCTCTGCTCTTGCCGACCCCTTGGTGGCGCCGCCGCCGAGCTCGGCAACATTGGGCTCGAACCCGCAGGTCTGAGCCTGGGACTTGACCGCGTGGGCGTTGCGGCAGCGGCGTCCTTTATTTTCAAGCTGCCGCTCACGGCGGGCGCCATCATGGCCCCCTCACCCCGATATAAAATCGGCTTCTTCCCCGCTCTCTTAGAGCCGGGTTGGGCAGCAGAGGGACTCCTCGGCCTCTTCTTCGACGCGACCGCCGACAGTGGACGGGAGTCTTCATCAAATTCTTCATGCCACTACAAGTGAGTCAACCAAATGCGTCATGATATGCTGAACGACTACGGTTTCACGGGTGTTCGTCACAAAGGGAGGATTAAAGGTTACCTTGGTCCGAGGCCGAATGAAGCTATAGGCCGCGATCCGGTGCTTGTCATCTTCGGTCGCGATCACCCCTTCAGAGAAGTAGCCGAACAGGGTCGCGGTCACCTCTTTCTTGTCCGCCGACTCGTTGCTCACTCGGTCAGGATCATTCTTGCCTTTGAAGGCCCAGCCGAATGAGCTCCTAAGCTTCAGCGGCTGAACGCGCCTTGTCAGGAAGCGACGAGCCACCCAAGGACCTGTCAAGCCGGCCCTCTTGAGGTTATCTATCTTCGTCAACAATATATGTGCCTGGCCCAATTCTTCAAAGGTCGGCTCTGCGGACCAGCTTGGCAACACCATCGGCGGCATACCGGTAAATGGGCGCAAGGACGGGGCCAGATCGGCGCAATAAAACCACTCCTTGTGCCAGCCCTTCAGAGAAGATTTCAAGGGCAAATCGATATACGTTTTCTTCCCATCGCTCCTCAGTTGAAGACCAGCCCCTCCAATTACATTGATATTACTCTTGGAGGGTTGAGGTTTGATATGGAACAGGTGTCGGAAGAGGATGAAATGGGGTTCGATGCCCAAGAAGCACTCGCAAAGGGTAACAAATATAGAGATCTGAAGAATGGAGTTGGGGTTCAAATGTACCAACTCTAGCTCGTAAAAGTCGAGGATACGGCGGAAGAAATCAGAAGATGGAAGGCACAAGCCTCGATCGAAAAAGGAGGCGAAAACTACCGTCTCTCCGGGTCGGGGATTCGGGCTCGACTCATCCCTAGCCGGCCGCCAGCGAATCACCTCTTGGCTGGGCAACTTCAGTTCACTCTCCCCGTCTTTTTGTAGAGCCGATGCCGACTAGATGGGCTTGGGCCTACACCGTCTGCACTGGGCCAATAAGATATGAGTTCCTACAGTAGCATGCTCCATATGGGCCTCCCGCAGGCTGAGTTGAAATTATAGTGCTGGTGCTGCTAACAGGAGCCGACGAGATAAACAGGTACGCTTCATGAGAGCCTTACTGCTAAACATATATGTTTGGGTATCTGTTTTATCCATCAGGTTTCGAGGATATATCCTTATAAGGATCGCTAGCTGGTCTTCATTAAAATTGGAGACGCAGGTATCTTTCTCGAGTACACCTGACCACGCCATGGATTTATTTTCATTAAGTGGTACTCAGCCTACATGCGTGGCCGCCAGTTGCTATGAGCAACATTATTCCAGCCGACATGACGCTGAAGAGTCTAACCTTCGAGTAGTGCACTACTCGGGAGAGACTATAAATCTTCGTTCCCGCTGACATGATGCGGAGGAGTCTAACTTTTGAGTGGGACGCCACTCGGAAAAGACTATAAACTCATATTCCGACTGACATGAAGTCGAAGAGTCCTATATACGAGTAGTCTTATACTCGGCAAGACTACAAAGTTTATTCCGGTTGACATGATACCGAAGAGTCACAAATACCCGAAGTAATCTACTCAGCAAAGACTTACAGGTTAAAGATCTTTGACTTTATGTTTAATTGTCTTCACAATTAAGCACAAAGTCGGGGGCTACACCTAATAGGTGCGCCTATTCGGCGCACACTATTCATATATCTACATGAAGCCCTTCATAGCCTCGCTGCCAGCTGATATGGAGCAGGACTCGGGAGAAGACTTACTCGGACAGAGAGTACTCGGGCGCATCGCACTCGGGCAATCTTCACCGTGCAGGACGAGCACTCGGCATCAGCCGTGACTCAACTATGAAGGTGAGATGCCCGTGGGGCTAGTGCCTTGTGATGAGCGATTGACAACACGGTGTGCGTGTGACGTGTCTCTTGGCAGGCTGTGGTTGCAGGTGACAGGTGGAGACTAATCATGCGGCAATCTGTGAAGAACGGGGATAGGATGCCATGCTGATGAACCGCAGGGCGGTGAAGGGTGGTTCGACGCTCGCGTTCGAGGGACGGAGATTGTGCGGTGTACGTCTACTGTATCTGGCTACACGGCGGGAGGACGTCAGTGGACGGTTTCTTGGTTGAGCCATAAAACCAAGGATGTACCGGGACGCTCGTGCGGCGGGCGTGGCCGAAGATGGAAATTTCCGGCGATCGCGATATGATTTCGGATGGTCGTGCGGCAACATCGCGAGGATCACATCGTGGAGATGGAGGGATCGCGAACATCGCGGAATTTGACATGGAGGACGTGATTGATTGGATATGATTATCATGCCATTACGTGTCGTTTAAGTCGCGTAATGACAGTTTTGTAATTTAGGTGGGCCACCTTTTTGGAGATATAAATATGTGGCACCTAGGGTTGAGAGAGGTGGGGGTTTTTGGGATTTTTGGGGCGAGCTACTGTTCACGTGAACAGTACCCGTGCCTAGGGTTCTAGGGAACACACCTTCTCTCTCGATCTAGCCTAGGTCTTCAAGTCTAGAGAGAGATTTTTATTGATCTCTCCAATCAAGAGAGGGAGGACGATCGGGCGGAGGCTAGATGCAGTTCTGTAGAACAATTACTGGAGTTAATCATTCATCTTGGTGAATTGTTCTTTTTTGTTTGCATCTACTTTTCTGTTCTTTTTGTTTGCATCTACTTTTCCTACTGTCTGCCGCCAGTGACCTCACGCGCGCCGTCGCGGAGTCAAGTTTCTGCTGTCCACTGGGTGTCGTTGCCGTTCCCTGCTGCTGCTGGTCGAGCACGCCAGGACGGGAGTTCAGCACCTGCTATTTGCCGGCCACCAGCAAGCTGCTGTTGTCGCTACTGCACGCAAGGTGTTTGAGGAATTCTTTACAGGGCAGTTTTGAGCTGTCTTAATTATTTTTGCTTCTGCCGGCTTGGAGAACTTGTTTAATCGTTCCTAAGATTATTACACCACTAGTTGGGGTAAGTAATCTTGACGATTGATTGAGAGGGGCGTTGGGTTGAAATTTGGGACATAGGCCGAGTTTCTTTTTGAAAGAAATTTTTATAGGCTCCCATTCACCCCCCCTCTGGTCGCCTGTTTCGGTCCTTCAGAAGGTCTCAGGGGCTACTGTGGAGGCCATGGGCCCCGGGTACCTCATTACCAGTACATGGGCCACTCGGACAGAGGATGGGCCGAACCATGTAATTAGGGATAAGATAGCACCCGGCAGGCTGTACCTTGTATAAGAAGGAAACATAGTCTTAGTCGGATAGGATTCTATCTCTAAGAAGGAAATCCCTTGGTCGTATCCGACTGGGATCCTTATCATGTACCCCTGTCCCCTAGTATATAAAGGGAGGCAGGGCGCCCCTCAGAACAAGGACAACGAGATCATCGATCTACATACACCTCAGAGGAATAACACCTCAACTGGACGTAGGGTATTACCTCATCTTGAGGGCCTGAACCAGTATAATTTTTTTGTGTTCCTCTGCAGTCCACCGAATTCACCCTCGCCGAGTAGCCCCATAGTTTTATTGTCGGTGCAAAGCATCGACAATTGGGGGAGCCGGCATCCAGCTCAGGAGTGAAATGAAGAGGACATATCTTCGTCTTCCTCTGAAAACTTCCTTGAAAGGTTGGCATAAGGAGTGGTTCTATTGCTCTGATCTAGAACCCTCTCTGCCTCCGTTTACTGGTTTGCCTCCGGCGGTCTCGCCCAATTGGTCTTCAGATCCAACTTTTGAGGAGATGGGCCAAGTGCATCAATTGCTTGAAAAACTAGATAGACTTAAAAGCGCTAGACTAACCGGTCCCTGGGTAGCCAGGCGTTTCTTGACCCGGCGTATCCAGCCACTGAAGCTAAGTGTGGGTGCCATGGGCCCCGGGTACCTCATGACAAGCATATGGGCCACTCGGATAGAGGATGGGCCTAGCCTTGTAATTAGAGATATAGCTAGATTCGGCAGACTTCGCCTTGTATAGAAAGGAATGTACAGTCCTAGTCGGGTGCGTTATATCTCTAGGGGGAGATCTCCTAGTCGTAATCCGATGGGGACTCCTACCTTGTAACCCTGTCCCCCAGTATATAAGGGGAGGCAGGGCGCCCCATGAGGGCAGGTTGAGTTGGTTCACCAGAATCACCACCACAAATCCTCAAAGGAATAACACCACAACTGGACGTAGGGTATTACCTCACATCGAGGGCCTGAACCAGTATAAAATCTCCCTGTGTTCCTTTGCAATCCACCGAGTTTTCATCCGCCGAGTAGCCCCATATATTTATTGCCGGTGTAAAACATCGACAGTTGGCGCGCCAGGTAGGGGCTTTGGCGCGATCTACATCTACAAGCTCGATGGATCCAGCAACCGAAGTCGACGGCGGCAAACTCCCCCCCGGAGATACAATCGCATTCAGAAGCCTTGACTTCGTCGCCGACCAGATCGGCAATCTCACCCCGGCCGACACGGACCCGATCCAACCGGCCGAGGAACCAGCTGACTCCGCGCCAGTCGGCCCACACGACGCTGCGGCAATCTTCGACGACATGCTGCGGCGATCTCCAATACGCCCGAGTCCAGGGACAACTCTTCCTTTCAGTGTTCGACTCGGACTCGGTTCTGAGCCAGCCGAGATCGGGCCAGGAAGGGAAGAGATCGTCAACTTCCCGTTCGGACTCGGCGACGCCGCGGATATCTACAATCTACATCCGACGCGGCAAACCCGATCCCATGGAGTTCGACTCGGATACGGCTCCGAGCCGCTTGAGATCGGATCTAGGGAGGTCGGAGTTACAATCACCCCCATCAACTATTCCGACTACGACTCCCAGTCGGACTACGACTCCCAGTCGGATTCCGACTCCAAGTCGGATACCAGCTTGGCAAGCTTCACTCCGCCACGAGAAATCTTCATGGCATCCAAAGGCTCTACTCCTACTCAGGAATCACGCCGACTACACGAAAAACAAGAGGAGGAGGCCTACCGTCTGCGAGAACAACAGGAGGAAGAAACAAGACGCCTGCACGCCCACAACGACGGCCTACGCAGGGCTGGGCGAACCGCTCAGCAACAAACCCTCCAAACAAAAGTCGGCGACCACAACGTCTTCGTCACGCCACAGCAAAACGTCGTGGCAGCCGTAACCCTACTGGACACGGTCCAGGTCGGGCCTGATCACCAGGCCACCCCGACGATCGCAAGGATAAAAGCCATGCTTACCACTGCCGCATGTCAGCAGCACCAACAGTCGGGCAACACACTCGTACTGACCAGTCAATCAACTTCCCCAGCGGCAGTCTCATCCACCTCAAAGCGACGTCGAGCGGCCGGCTCTAGTCGGCAGCACGCGGAGTCAAGCCAGACGGCACTCGGCAACCACAACAACCGGCAACGTCGAAGCGACCGTCGGGACAGCCAGGACCTCCGAGACCGACTGCGGTGCGACCTTCAGCAAGACATTAATGCTCGGCGCCGCAAACGAGAAGAAGACGAGCAACGCCAACTGGAAGACGAGAACGAGCAATTCGGCCTCCACTACGAGCGGTTTCGCCGCCGTAGTCGAGGTCGGAGTCCTCATGAAGACGACGGAGTACCGGCCTTCACTCAGGAGCTACAACAAGTCGACTGGCCGTCAAGTTTCAAGCCTACAGGCATCAACAAATACGATGGCAAGACTAATCCCGAGTCCTGGCTCACGGTCTACACTCTGGCGATTCGAGCAGCTGGGGGAAATCAGAAAGTCATGGCTAACTACCTCCCAGTCGCTTTAGCCGACTCAGCGAGGACATGGCTAGTAGGACTTCCCAAGCAATCAATCGACTCCTGGGGAGAACTCCGGAAACGCTTCATCGCCAACTTCCAGGGAACATACGAGAGGCCATCTTCCGAGTACGACTTATATCAGTTGCATCAAAGGAAGAACGAGTCTCTTCGTGACTTCATCAAGAGGTTTTCTGAGAAGAAGAACTCAATCCCAAACGTCAAGGATGAGGTCGTCATCGCCGCCTTTCGAAAAGGAGTCAAAGACACCTCGTTCATCGACAAATTCACGCGGAAGCCTCCCAACTCTGTCAAGGCCCTATTCGACATGGCAAACAAGTATGCCGACTCGGCCCACGCTGTTGCCGAGACCCTCGATGACAAGTCACCCTGACAGAAGAAACGGGACGACACCGACAACGCGGTCCCGACTAAAGCTGGGAATCGCAAACGCAAGTCAGACGGCTCCATTGTGGCAGTCGGTCATGACCGCCTTCGACCTTCAACAACTGAGGATTATCAGAACAACAAGTGACACGCTCGGGGGCTCACAAGCTCAAACACGAGGATGGCATCCCCACTCCCAAATACCGAACAGCTAAGTCGCTTTCTGATAAACATCTCCTCACTCGGCCTTGCTAGTGCCACAGCCGCTTACACCTAATAGGTGTATAAGCTGCGCATTTACTTTTTTCCGTTTTTGCTCTTAAATGATTACAAAAGTACTCGAGTAGCATAAATCCCGATCCGTGAAACTCTGCTCCATGTAAGACGAACTCAAGTCACCCAAAACGCGTGCCTGGGAAAGAGCCATGAGCCAACTCCCGACGCTAGGGGCTATGACTAGTCGGGCAGAGTGCTTAAACGTAAGGGGTCAACTACTCGAGGAAATTAATATCAAAAAGAGGAAGAACACGTATTTACATACATTGTAAAATACATTTTATTCGGGTGATTATTTTCATCATCAGATGCTACTCATCCGATATTTTTATATTGCAGGCCCAGCTCCGGATATGCGTGACAGGAACTCAGGGCTTCGAGCCTATCTCCTACGCTCGGGGGCTGGACAAGTCTGCCGAAATACACTCGGGATGCTCCATGAGAGCTACTTACCGAGTACTTGCGCCAGTCGGGACGTCATCTTCCCCGACTACGCTCCATGGGAGCTAACAATCGGCCCCCGGCGCCAGTCGGGGCTGTGTACCACTCGGCTAAGTAGGGTACGCCCCATGAGGGTCGCCAGCCGAATCCTACGCTAATGCTAGGTTCGGGTACCTTATTTGGCCGCAACTCTGTCAGGTTGGGTACGCCCCATGAGGGTCGCCAGCCGAATCCTATGCTAATGCAAGATTCGGGTGCCTAGCTTGGCTATAACTCTGTTGGATAGGGTACGCCCCATGAGGGTCACCAGCCGAACCCTCTGCTAATGCAAGGTTCGGGTACCTTGTTCGGCTTTTCCCAAGTCAGAGAAGACTTACATCGTCAAAGTGCATCCGGAGTTCTCATGCACTGCGTCACACCTGAGGAGGGCAAGCAGATCCTGCAACATACCTGCTCGGGTACATGTGGCAACCAGTTTGCATCCAGAACGTAAGTCGGAAAGGCTTGCGAATAAGGATTTCTCTGGCTGATTGCGGTTACCAACACCAAAAAACTCATCCTGACATGCGATGGATGATACTTCTCTAGAGCTATGCTGGATAGGTCGGCTCAGGCCGGCTTATTTGGTAGCAGCCACCAAGATATGAGTTCCTACAGTAGCATGCTCCATGTGGGCCGCCCGCAGGCTGAGTTGAAATTATAGCGCTGGTGCTACCAACAGGAGCCGATGAGGTAAACAGATATGCTTCATGAGAGCCTTATTGCTAAACATATATGTTTGGGTATCTGTCTTATCCACCAGGTCTCGAGGATACATCCTTACAAGGATCACAAGCTGGTCTTCATTGAAATTGGAGATACAGGTATCTCTCTCGAGTACACCTAACCACGTAATGGATTTATTTTTCATACAGTGGTACTCGGCCTATATGCGCGGCCACCAGTTGCCATGAGCAACATTACTCCAGCCGACATGACGCTGAAGAGTCTAACTTTCGAGTAGTGCACTACTCGGGAGAGACTATAAAATTCTCATTCCCGCTGACATGATGCGGAAGAGTCTAACTTCCGAATGGGACGCCACTCGGGAAAGACTATAAACACCTTTTCCGGCTGACATGATGCCGACGAGTCTAATTTTCGAGTAGTATACTACTCGGGAAAGACTATAAACACCCCCTTTCCAGCTGACATGACGCTGAAGAGTCCCATATACGAGTAGCATCCTACTCGGCAAGACTATAAACGCACATTCCGACTGACATGAAGTCGAAGAGTCCTATATACGAGTAGTTCCCTACTCGGCAAGACTATAAATCATATTCCGGTTGACATGATACCGAAGAGTCTCATGTACCAGTAGTAATCTACTCGGGAAAGACTACAAGGTTAAAGATCTTTGACTTCATGTTTAATTGTTTTCACAATTAAGCACAAAGTCGGGGGCTACACCTAATAGGTGCGCCTATTCGGCGCACACTATTCCAACATCTACATCGAGACCTTCATAGCCTTGCTGCCAGCTGACATGAAGCAGGACTCGGGAGAAGCAGCACTCAGACAAAGAGTACTCGGGAGCAATGCACTCGGGAAGACTTCACCGTGGAGGATGAGCACTCGGCATCAGCTGTGACTCAACTATGAAGGTCTCGGGGGCTACTGTGGGTGCCATGGGCCCCGGGTACCTCATGACAAGCATATGGGCCACTCGGATAGAGGATGGGCCTAGCCTTGTAATTAGAGATATAGCTAGATTCGGCAGACTTCGCCTTGTATAGAAAGGAATGTACAGTCCTAGTCGGGTGCGTTATATCTCTAGGGGGAGATCTCCTAGTCGTAATCCGATGGGGACTCCTACCTTGTAACCCTGTCCCCCAGTATATAAGGGGAGGCAGGGCGCCCCATGAGGGCAGGTTGAGTTGGTTCACCAGAATCACCACCACAAATCCTCAAAGGAATAACACCACAACTGGACGTAGGGTATTACCTCACATCGAGGGCCTGAACCAGTATAAAATCTCCCTGTGTTCCTTTGCAATCCACTGAGTTTCCATCCGCCGAGTAGCCCCATATATTTATTGCCGGTGTAAAACATCGACACTAAGAAGCCAATTTTGCTGGGATTATCGAGGGAGAGACGATCCCGACCGAGAAGGCTGAGAGCTAGCTGATCAGCATAAAGTGACTGAAGTGTTGTTTAGTTATTTCTCCGATGGGGTGGTCGAAACCAAAGATGCAGAGCACTCCGTTGTGGCTTTCAGCCGAAAATGGCCCCATCCAGAGGTAGCCCTTGCTTTCCATCTATGAATAAATGCTTGTAGATATATATCCATAATTGCTCAGCATTGTGTAATGTATATTGTTGAACTGTTCGCAATCATGTAAGGAGTTTGATGATGACTCCAAACCGCTGTCGGCCGCGAAGTTGAAGAAGAGGCCGAGAAGTCCTTCTGCTGCCCAACCCAACTCCAAGAGAGCGGGGAATAGACCTGTTGAAGATTAGGGCAAGAAGACAATTATCAGGCCGAGTGCCGCAACCGGGATTCTGAAGATAAAAGACACCGCCGTTATAGCGCCCAGGCCGCCGAGTCCCAGACCGGGACCAACGCAATCGAGCTCAGCATCATCAAGCCCAATAAGAGTGCCGCTGAGTACATGGTCAGGTCTAGCGCCGCTGGGCTCAGTAACATCAAGCCCAGGAATAGCGCCGCCGAGTACTCGATCGCCCCAGCCGACCACACCAGGAGTGGGGCCAACCAGGACAAAAACACCCCTACCGATTGCCAAGCTGTCTAGCCTGACAACCGACCACAGCCCACCACCGGCATCTGGATACCCCGGGCGGAAGCTTAAGTTCTCCAAGAGGTAGGTTGTTCTGGATCTTCTAAAATTCTTGTTTGGCATGGTAGCGTCTTGATGTTTGACTCGTTACGCAAGAAGCGAGCCGACATTGATCTGAAGGAGACCACTCTGGCTACTTCCGTTGTCGAGCCAGCCCCGACTGAACCAGCACCAGCAAGCACACCTGCTGAGCCAGCGACGGTCCCAGTTGCCGAAACTGAGATTGCCCCAACTGCAGGGCCGCCGACACTGTCCGACCAAGGGGCGGTTGTCGAAGCCATCGCTCCAGCCCCTGAGCCAGCCCCGAAGGCCCCAGAGGCTACTGAGTTGAGGGCCAGGACCCCGTCACCGTCCTTGTCGCTGTCGTCGTCATTGTCTTCATCGTTGTCATCGTCACCTTCGGAAAGACCGGACCTCCCCAGGCTCGAAGCTCCTCCCCGCAAGTTCCCGAGGACATTCCGCTGGGTAGCCCCCGACGGAACCGCGAAGAGTTACAAGCATGACGAGGTTGCTGCGGAGAAGGAGCGTGAAGACCTGCTTCGCGCCGCAATCGCCGTGTCCCAAGGAATTCAGGTATGACTTTTGCCATATTGGAGTCTTGGTAGTCTTCCTTGCATGAGTGTTCTGACGCTTGACTCTGCTTTGCTCTGTTTCTTCCTGAGCAGAAAATTGTTGACCGTTCAGAGAGGATGAACAAGGTCCTGACTCGGCTCGCCCCCCAGCTCCAAGAATTGGACCAGCTCTGGGCCTTAAAGATTGAATTGGAACTGCACCACCAGGGGAGGGAGTCTTGGCTGAAGGGAGCCGTTAATCAGCTCAGGGACGAAAATTGGGACCAAGCCAAGAAGATTGGAAGTAAGTCTCCCGAATACATCTTCCTAACTGAGCCCTTTTTTATATTTCTCCAGCTGTATTGTTTCTCGACTGCCCAGTTGTGTCTCGACTGCAATGTTGAGTACTTGACTATTCTGACGTGCAGCCCTCGAAGCCGAGCTGAAGACCCGAACAAAAGGAGAAATGCAGCTGAAGGAGGCCGAGAGAGCCAAAGCCGGGCTTGAAAAAGACAAGGCCGACTTGACAAGGGCCAAGACCGAGCTTGAGAAAGAGAAGGCCGACTTGAAGAAGGCCAACACCAAGCTCGAGAAAGAAAAGGCTAAACTAGAGAAGGCCAAAGCCAAGTAGGAGGCCGACTACGAAAGTAAGTCTCTGCTCTGACAATGATCTTAACCAATCCATTAAGTACTCTGTCTGTAGTTTTGCCTAGCAAGTTTACTTGTCAGTGAACCCGGGCAGCTACTAGAGCCAATGCCCAAATCCAGTTTCAGGCTTTCGCAGAGGAGATAAAAGTTGTCAAGGAGTCACGGGAGATCCTTGCCGAGTCCGTGAAAGGGCTCCTTGACATCATGGATCCTCACTACATGGGAACCAGCACCAACATGATCTCCCAAGTGCAGGCGTGCCTTAACGAAGCACCGAGTAGCCTGAAGAGGTACTCGGATGAGCATGTTGTTGTCGGCGTGGCCCAAACCTTGGTGATGACCAAGTCAATCTACCTCAGGGCAGATATTGAAGCCATCAGAGAGGGGTTCACCAAGGAGACGACACCTGAGGAGGCGCTGGAGCTGATAGTGTGGAGGCCATGGGCCCCGGGTACCTCATCACAAGCATATGGGCCATTCGGATAGAGGATGGGCCAAGACTTGTAATTAGAGATATAATAGCACCCGGTAGATTTTGCCTTGTACAGAAAGGAATATACAATCTTAGCCGGGTAAGATGTATCTCTAAGAAGGAAATCCATTGGCCGTATTCGGCTGGGATCCTATCCTGTGCCCTTGTCCCCCAGTATATAAGGGGAGGCAGGGCGCTCCATGAGGGCAAAAGATCATTGATCGACATATATCCTCAAAGGAATACCACCACAACTGAACATAGGGTATTACCTCACATTGAGGGCCTGAACCAGTATAAAATCTCCTTGTGTTCCATTGCAGTCCACTGAGTTTCCCCTTGCCGAGTAACCCTATAGTTATATTGCCGGTGTAAAACATCGACAGTTGGCGTGCCAGGTAGGGGAATCGGCGAGATCTACACCAGCAATCTTGACTACACCAGGACATCGACTGGCCGTCGGGCTTCAAGCCTATGGGGACAGAGAAATACAACAGCAAAACCAACCCCGAGTCCTGGCTCACTGTATACACCCTAGCAATACGAGCTGCCGGGGGTGACCACAAAGCCATGGCTAACTACCTCCCAGTCGCATTGGTTGACTCGGCGAGGACATGGCTGACAGGGCTCCCGAGGCGGTCGATCGGTTCCTGGGGAGAACTCAGGGAGCGGTTCATCGCAAACTTTCAGGGAACCTACGAGAGGCCGTCTTCTGAGCATGATTTTTATCAACTACACCAGAAGAAGAACGAGTCTCTACGTGATTTTATCAAGAGATTCTCCGAGAAGTGCAACAAGATCCCAATGATCAGAGACGAGGCCGTCATCGCCGCCTTCCGCAAGGGAGTAAAGGACGCCCTGTTCATCACGAAGTTCACTCGGAAACCACCATCCTCTGTCCGAGCTCTCTTCGACATGGCGAAGAAATACGCCGACTCGGCTAAAGCGGTCGCAGAGGCCCTCGATGAGAAGGAGTCCCGACAAAAAGAACAAAAGGCGAAAGCTGACGAGCCATCTCAAAACAAGACCAGTGGCCGCAAGCGGAAGTTGGATAACGAGATGGCCAACATGGAGTGAACTCAGTTGCGGCCCCAACGCAACAACGACTACCAGAAAGTCATGAATGGGCCTTGCCCCTTCCACCCCAAGGGCAAGCACGTGGCCAAAGACTGCTTCATGCTTAAGAAGTTTGCTTCCGAGCAGACTTCATCATCTGGCACCGACAAGGACAAAGACAAGCCAAATCAGGGCCCGGCGGACGATTTTCAAGATCCCCAAGCCGAGCTTAACCACATCTTCAGAGGGCCGTCTGCCTACAAGTCCAAGCGGAAGCAAAAGCTTACAACGTGTGACATCAACTCAATTTCTACAGCAGACACCCCCCAATATCTACGCTGGTCAGAGACGTCTATCACGTTCACCCGCGTAGATCACCCAGATTGGGTTTCACACCCGGGACGATACCCACTTGTCCTGGACCCAGTCGTGAAGAACATTAAGTTGAAGAAGGTTCTCATAGACGGAGGTAGCGTGCTCAATATCCTCTTCGCCAAGACCCTGGACGAGATGAAGATTCCTCGTTCGGATCTGCGGCCGAGTACGGCGCCCTTCCACGGGATAATCCCCAGCCTGTCTTCAACACCACTCGGGCAGATTACCTTGCTAGTAACCTTCGGCATGTGGGATAACTTCCGCACTGAAAACATTTGCTTCGAGGTCGCCGACTTCGAGACCGCGTACCACACGATACTCGGACGATCGGTGCTCACCAGATTCATGGCAGTACCGCACTATACATATATTGTGCTTAAGATGCCGAGGCTAGCAGGAGTCCTCTCCCTCCGCAGCGACGTCAAGCAAGCCTTCACTTGCGACAAGGAGAGTTGCGAATTGGCTCAATCACAAGAGGCGGCAGTCGGGCGCAGTAGCATTCGGCAAGCCGTCACAACCGAAGTCGAGGAAGACCCAGTTTTGGCCAAAAAAGCAGTAAAATCAGAAATTTCAGCGGACTCTGACATGAAGAAGATCCCCCTGGACCCTTCTGACCCCTCCAAGGCTGCTCTAGTCGGGACCGGACTCAACCCCAAATAGGAAGACGTGCTCGTCACCTTCCTCCAAGCCAAAAAGGATATCTTCGCGTGGAAACCGTCCGACATGCCGGGCGTACCAAGGGAGGTGATCGAGTACGCTCTCAACATGAAGACAGATGCCAAGCTAGTTAAGCAACGGCTGCGGCGCTTTGCTCAAGACAGTAAAGATGCTATTCGGGAGGAGATAACCAAGCTTCTCATAGCCGGGTTCATCAAAGAGGTCTACCACCTGGATTGGCTAGCAAATCCAGTTCTAGTCCGGAAGAAAAATGGTAAATGGCGCATGTGCGTCAACTACACTAATCTCAACAAGGCGTGCCCCATAGACCCATTTGGTTTACCAAGGATAGACCAGGTGGTGGATTCAACTGCGGGGTGCGAACTTGTTGACACCGAAAATCACCAGCAGCGTTGAGAATGAGCTGATGATCTGGTTCGATGCACTAGACACACGAAGGCCTAGGAGATTTGCTTAACTCCAGTGCAGGTCCTAAATTCGAGGTTCGTAGGCGTGCCAGTCAATTTGACCTTGCAATTGACAAGGAGATAGAAATTATTAGACCAGTGAGCCAATCGGCTGGAAGCCGATTTGGACTCATTTCATAGGCCGATAGCCGATATGAACTATAGCACTTGTACATCGCCTGGAAGCCGATGATGGCATAAATAAGCAAAATAAATAAATCTCTTGTGTATCGGCTAAGAAATCGATAGTAATATAAATAAATAAATCAGCCGACTACCAATAAAACATATACATCGGCTGGAAAACCAATGATAGTGCAGATACATAAAATAAAGGTAATGCAGTCGGCTTAAAAGATAACTTATCGGCTAGGCACTCCGATAAGACATTGCATGAACACCCATCGGCTTACTAAGGACAAATCTATCATTATCAATCTAGTAGGTCAAACTTAACTGATGCAGCACAGATTAATAATGAAAAAAGAACCTCAGTGAGCCGATAGATCTAATGCAATTGTGATGTAATATACGATAACTTATCAGCTATACACCCCAATAAGACACTTGCATAAAATCTATCAACCTAGCAGGAAAAGCTTATCACAGGCAGTTTAGTAGGTCGGACCTAACCGATGCAGCACAAACTGATGATAAATTACCCCCAATAAGCTGATAAAATCTATGCACGTGTGATGTGATATACCTACTCAGACTATGAGATCAAACTTAACTGATGCAGCCATAGACAGAATAGATATATCATGGTAAGCCGACTACCGTAGATTGACTAGAATATCGGACCTAACCGAGGAAGTACTAGCCGATACGATAGTCGGGGTAACGAGACTTACCCTCTCGCAGGAGGTCGAACTTAACCGATGCAGCCCAGCTTGAGAAGCAAGAACCCGTCAAAAAGGGTGGCGATGCGCCAAATATGTATTGATCTGTGTGATATCTTACAAGGTACCCGGGCATACATATTTATACTCCGAGTTGATACAAGTCCTTGTTGGACACGACGCACGATTTCCTAATTACAGAAGGAAAACACTCAAAAGACCCGATCGGACACGAGATCAGG
This sequence comes from Oryza meyeriana var. granulata, assembly GCA_003991445.1. NCBI lineage: Eukaryota > Viridiplantae > Streptophyta > Magnoliopsida > Poales > Poaceae > Oryza > Oryza meyeriana. Next base: position 29,279 of record RYFJ01003448.1, read on the forward strand.
CTTCCTAAAGGAAAGAAATACTAACATTGCCTAATTAATAAATAAGATATTATCTGCCTTTCCGTGGTCTCCATGATCCCTTCCCAAACTCGGCTTTCTCCGGATTAATCCCCGCTAATTGACTGTGATTTCTTCCTTAACCAAATCTCATAAAGAATCATACCAAATTTTGGCGCTAACAGAACTTCTCAGCTTTCTCGACAGCTACTCGGGATACCATCAAATCAGTTTGAAGGAGGAGGACTGCCTCAAGACGTCTTTTATCACGCCATTTGGTGCGTACTGCTACATCACTATGCTGTTCTGTTTGAAAAACGCTGGAGCAACGTATCAATGTGCAATTCAGCGGTGTCTACACACTCAGATCAGGCGCAATGTGGAAGCCTACGTCGACGACGTGGTGATCAAGACCAAGTCCAAAGAAGACCTCATTGCTGACCTAGAAGAAACCTTCCAAAATCTTCGAAGATTCAAGATGAAGTTGAACCTGGAAAAGTACGCCTTCGGTGTGCCATCCGGCAAGCTACTCGGCTTCATCGTCTCGCGTCGCGGCATCAAGGCCAACCCAGAGAAAGTCAATGTGATCATGAATAAGGCTTCCCCGACTAACCAAAAGGACGTCCAGAAGCTGACAGGCTCCATGGCGGCACTCAACCGGTTTATTTCTCGACTGGGCGAATGGGGTATGCCCTTTTTCAAGCTACTGAAGAAAGCAAACAACTTCCAATGGACTCCCGAAGCCCAGCAAGCCTTCGAAGACTTCAAGCAATTTCTCACATCACCCCCCGTGTTGGCGTCACCGATACCCCAAGAACAGCTAATGCTATATCTGGCGGCAACTTCCCAGGTAGTCAGCACGGTGCTGGTAGTCGAACGATCCGAACAGGGTCACATCCAAAAAGTCCAACGGCCAGTTTACTTTGTCAGCGAGGTGCTTGCCGACTCGAAGATGAGATATCCGCAGGTCCAAAAGCTGCTCTATGGCCTACTTATCACTGTCCGGAAGCTGGTGCACTACTTCCAAGCACATCAAGTCACGGTGGTCACATCGTTTCCACTCGGGGACGTCCTGCATAACCGCGAGGCCACCGGCCGAATCGTTAAATGGGCGCTCGAGTTGATGGCATTCGACATCACCTTTCAGCCGCGAACAGCAATTAAATCACAAGCTCTAGCTGACTTCGTGGTCGAGCCGACAGAAGTTCACATGCCCGCATCAACAGCAAAGCTAGAATACTGGACAATGTACTTCGACGGTTCTCTACGGATTGGCGGCGCTGGGGCTGGAGTCATACTAACGTCCCCCACCGGCGAAAAACTGAAGTACGTCCTACAAATCCACTTCCCAGCTTCCCACAACGTCGCCGAGTACGAGGCGCTCATCCATGGGCTCCGCATCGCCATATCACTCGGCATCCGACGACTGGTTGTGCGAGGAGACTCCCAACTTGTGATAAACCAAGTCATGAAGGACTGGACATGCCTCGACGACACCATGGCAGCATACTGTCAGGAGGTCCGCAAGATGGAAAACAAGTTCGACAGGCTAGAGATAACACATGTCCTACGACAATACAATGACGCTGCAGACGAGTTGGCAAACATGGGATCCAAGCGAGAGGCGGTCCCGACAGGGATCTTCGTTGAGCAACTCATGGAGCCATCAATCAAGAAGAAACCAGCGCTAGAGCAGTCAGGAGGCGAACCTACCCTGGCAACAGACAAGGCGTTGCACATATGTCAAGATTGGCGGACTCCTGTTCTCAAATTCCTCCTGGATGATGAACTCCCAGAAGATCGCAGTGAAGCTGAACGAATTAAACATCGAAGCAAGAATTTCTTAGTCGTCTGACAAGACCTGTACCGAAGAAGTGCATCCGGTGTCCTCATGCGCTGCGTCACCGCCGAGGAGGGCAAGCAAATCCTGCAGTCAATCCACTCGGGCGTATGTGGCAATCATGCTGCATCCAGGATGTTAGTTGGAAAGGCTTACCGGCAGGGATTTTTCTGGCCAATAGCAGTCACAGACGCCAAAGACATCGTTCACACGTGTGAGGGTTGCTAGTTCTATGCATGACAAACCAATCTCCCAACCCAGGAGCTCCAAACAATCCCAATCTATTAGCCCTTTGCAGTATGGGGGCTTGACATGGTCGGCCCTTTCAAGAAAGCGCCGGGGGGTTCACACACTTGTTCGTCGCAGTGGATAAATTCACCAAGTGGATTGAGGCTAAACCCGTTGCAACCATAACAGCGGCACGAGCAAAGGACTTCATTATGAGTATACTCTACCGATTCGGAGTCCCCAACCGCATCATTACTAACAACGGCACTCGGTTCACGGGCAGCGTGTTTCAAGATTTCTGTGACGACCTAGGCATCAAGATCTGCTATGCCTCTGTGGCACACCCACGGAGCAATGGGCAGGTTGAACAAGCCAACGGTATGGTTTTACAAGGTATCAAGGCTAGGATATTCGACTGACTCCAACCATACGTGGGCCGGTGGGTACAAGAACTCCCATCTGTTCTCTGGTCTCTCAGAACCACGGTTAGTCGGGCAACAGGGCAATCCCCTTTCTTCCTGGTCTATGGTGCCAAGGCTATGCTACCAACCGAATTAGCGTTCGGCTCTCCGCAAGGCCGGGCCTACTCAGAAGATATTTCCAACAACACCCAATTGGTCGAACTAGATCAGTTGGAAGAAGCGAGGGATATCGCAACAATCCAGTCGGCAAGGTATCTTCAAGGCCTGCGTCACTACCACAATCGCAATGTCCGTGGCCGTGCCTTTTTGGTTGGAGATCTCGTCTTGAGGAAAATACAAACCACAAAAGACAGGCAAAAACTATCCCCAATCTGGGAAGGGCCGTTCATTATAGCCGAGGTCACACGGCCAGGCGCCTACCGACTGAAGACCGAAGATGGTGCCCTCATCAACAACTCATGGAACATAGAACAGCTACGTCCTTTCTATACCTGAGTTTCTTATTTTTTCCATGTGTACAGTTCCACTCGGACTCACTACACCGCTTGTTTCAACCGAGTAGTGAGTCGAGGGCTGCATGTATCTTATATGCTTTGTCAATAATATACAAGCTTATTTTACTTAAGTTACGAAGCTTCACTACGACTTTATTATGTTTGCCCGAGTATAGCTTTTTGCGGTGAATGATTTTATTAAGTTCCTACAGACTAACTCAGTGCAGACCATATAATCGAGTAAAGCTAATGACAACTGAGTAATAAAGCTTGGTGGCACTGCATATATATTTACACATGTCTTTACAAAAAACCACAATACACCGACTGCATGACGTACTATTTTTACAGATCCAGATCCCTGGTGATAATCTCTGCAGTCGGCCTCGCCTTGGCTATCAGCTCCAGCGCCTCCTCAGGAGTTGTCTCCTCGGCAAACCCCTCCCCAATGGCTTCAACATCTGCCCTTGGGTAGATGGACTTGGTCATAGCCAGGGTTCGGGCCATGCCGGCAATGGCATGCTCATCCAAGTACCTTTTCAGGGCACTCGGTGCATCCTCTAGGCACGCCACCACTTGGGCAATCGAGCTGCAGATGGTTCCCATGGGGCGAGGATCCACGATGTCAAGGAGCCCTCTCAAGGATCCGAGGAGAGCCTCCCGTGACTCCTTGACACCTTTATCTCCTCTTCATAAGCCTAAAATTGGGCCCAGGAGTTGGATCTAGCAACTACCCGGGTTCACCGACAAGTAAACTTGTTAGGTAAGGCTGCAGATGGGATAATTGATGGATTGGTTAAGATCAGTGTCAAAAAGGAGACTTACTGTCGTAGTCGGCCTCCCACCTGGCTATGGTCCTCTCCAGTTCAACCTTTTCCTTCTCGAGCTTGGTGTTGGCCTCTTTCAACTCAGCCTTCTCTCGTTCAAGCTCGGCATTGGCTTTCGTGGCCTCCTTCAGCTATATTGCCTCCTCTGTTCGGGTCTTCAACTCGGCTTCGAGGGCTGCATGACAGATTAGTCAAGGACTCGATGTTGCAGTCAAGGCACAACTGGGCAGTCGGAAATAACTCAGGGAAAAATAGAGCAAAACAGAGTTAGTCGTCAGATCACCCATATGAGCAAGACAGCCAAGACTACAATACGATGGGGGTCATACCTAGATCCCCCGGGATGCGTCGAGAGTAGCACGCAACAAGCTTTCGCGCTCCCTTTCCGCTGAGGCCTCGTCATGCTTGTAACTCCTTGCGGTTCTGTCAGGCTCCGTCCAATGGAACGTCCGCGGGAACTTGCGAGGAGGAGCCTCGAGCCTGGGGAGATCTGGCTTGTCTGAAGGAGGAGACAACGATGACAATGACGACGACGACCAAGATGGCGATGGATTCCTGGCCCCCAACTTGGCAGCCTCGGGGGCTGGCTCAGAAGCTGCAACTGCGACTTCAATAATGGGCGCTTGCTCGGGAGCTGCCGCGGCGGTTTCGGCGACTGGCGCCGGCTCAGGAGCTAGAGCAGTCGCTCCGGCAACCGTCCCTGGGTCGATCGGTGTCGGCGGCCCTGAAGTCGGGGCCATCCCAGTTTCTGCAACTGAGACCACCACCGGCTCAGTAGGTGTGCTCACTGGCGTCGACTCGGCTGGAGTAGGATCAGCAACGGGAGTGGCCGGCGTGTCCCTCTTGAGGTCAATGTCGACCCGCCTCCTGTGCAACGAATCCAACATCAAGACGACACAATCATAAACATGATTCTCAGAAGACCCAGAACCACCCACCTCTTGGAAAACTTGAGCTTCTGTTCGGGAGATCCAGAGGCCGGTACTGGAGGGCTGCTGGCTGTCGGGCCAGAAGGCGCGGCAGTGGCGGTGGCACTTTAGCCCTAGTTGGCCCCGTCCGCGGTGTGACCGGTTGGGGCGCTCGGGTACTTGGTGGCGCTGCGGTCGACTTCGTACTCGGTGGCACTCTCGTTGGGCTCGACGATGTGGGGCTCGATAGTGCGGGTCCTAGCCTGGGACTCGATGGCCTGGGCGCCGCACCGGCGGTGTCCTTTATCTTCAGACTCCCGGCGGTGGTGCTCGACTTCACAACCTTCCCCTTGCCCCGATCTGCAATGGGTTTCTTCCCCGCTCTCTCGGAGTCGGGCTGGGTGGCCAAAGGACTTCTCGGCCTTTTCTTCGATTTCGTGGCCGACAACGGACGGGAGTCATCATCAAACTCCTTGCACCACTACAAATGATTCCATAATATACATCACACAATGCTGGACAATCATGGATACATGTCTACGAGCATTCATCACAGAAGAAAAGCAGAGGTTACCTCGGGACGAGGCCAATTCCGGTTGTAAGCCGCAATGCAGCGCTCTGTGTCCTTGGTCTCGATCACCCCATTGAAGAAATAGGTGAACAAGGTCTCGGTCACTTCTTGCTGGCTGACCACCTCTCGGCTTTCTCGGTTGGCGTCATCTTTCCTTTGATAGTCCCAACAAAACTCGCTCCTCAACTTCAGTGGCTGAATGCGCCGGGTGAAGAAACGCTTGGCCACCCAAGGGCCAGTCAAGCCAGCTTCCTTAAACTTCTCCAATCTGGCCAGCAACTGATGCACCTAGCCCATCTCTTCAAAGGTTGGGTCCGACAACCAATTGGGCGAGATCGTCGGGGGCTTCCCGGTGAATGCAGGCAGGGAGGGTACCAGATCGGAACAATAAAACCACTCCTTGTGCCAGTCTTTCAAGGAAGACTTCAAAGGAAGATTGATATATACCTTTTTCATCTCACTTCTTAACTGAAGGCCAGCCCCCCCAATCACCTGAACCTTGTTCTTGGAGGGTTGGGGCTTTATGTGGAATAAGTGCCTAAAGAAGTTGAGGTGGGGTTCTACACCCAAGTAGCACTCGCAGAGAGTCACAAATATTAAGATTTGCAGGATCGAGTTGGGATTCAGATTCACCAACTCCAATCCATAAAAATTAAGAAGACGGCGAAAGAACTCGGAAGAGGGAAGGAACAAACCCCGGTCAAAGAAAGAGGCAAATACAACGGTTTTGCCGAATTGGGGATTTGGGATCGACTCACCCTCAGCCGGGCGCCATCGGATGATATCGCGGCTTTGCAGCCGCAGAGACCTCTCCAATCTTTCCAGCTTTGATCGGCTGCAATCTGTCGATGTTTTACACCGGCAATATAACTATAGGGCTACTCGGCAAGGGGAAACTCGGTGGATTGCAGAGGAACGCAAAGAGATTTTACACTGGTTCAGGCCCTCGATGTGAGGTAATACCCTACTGTTGACGCCGAAAATCACCGGCAGCGTCGGGAACGAGCCGATGTTCTGGTTCGGTGCCTTAAGACACGCGAAGGCCTAGGAGATTTGCTTAACTCTAGTGCAGATCCTAAAATTCGAGGTTCGTAGGCTTGCCAGTCAATTTGACCCTGCAATTGACAAGGAGATAGAAAATATTAGATCAATGAGCCAATCGGCTGAAAGCCGAATTGGACTCATCTCATCGGCCGATTGCCGATATGGACTAGAGCACTTATACATCGACTGGAAGCCGATGATGGCACATACGGATAAAATAAATAAACCATGTGGCTAAGGAACCAATAACAATATAAATAAATAAACTAGCCGATTATTGATATAACGTGTATCGGCTGGAAAGCCGATGACAGTGTAGCGTGCCAAAAACATGTTGAACAATGTAATTGGCTTTAACTAATAAAAGATAACCTATCGGCTAGGCGCTCCGATAGAACATTGCATGGACACCCATCGGCTTAACAAGGATAAATCTATCATTATCAATCTAGTAGTTCAAACTTAATTGATGCAGCACGATAAAAGAACCTCGATGAGCCGATAGATCTGATGCAATCGTGATGTGATATATGATAACTTATCGGCTATACATCCCGATAAAACTCTTGCATAAAACCGATCAACCTAGCAGGAATAACTTATCACACAGTTTAGTAGGTCGGACCTAACCGATGCAGCACAAACTGATGATAAGTTACACCCAGTAAGCCGATAAATCTATGCACGCGTGATGTGATATATCTACTCGGACTATGAGATCAAACCTAACTGATGCAGCCATAGACAGAACAGATATATTGTGGTAAGCCGACTACCGTAGGCCGACTAGAATATCGGACCTAACCGAGAAAGTCCTAGCCGATACGGTAGTCGGGGTAACGAGACTTACCCTCTCGCAGGAGGTCAAACTTAACTAATGCAGCTCGGCTCGAGAAGCAAGAACCCGTTGAATAGGGTGGCGATGCGCCAAAGTTCGTATTGATCAGTTTGATGATTTACATAGTCCCCGGGCATATGTATTTATACCCCGAGTTGATATAGTCCTGATCACATACGAAACAGGAGTTTCCTATCTATAAAAGGAAAATTAACAAGCTCTGATTGGACACGAGATCAGGTTTTCTAAAAAATTATTATCTCTGCCTAATTACAAATAAGATATTTAACTGCCTTCCCGTGGTCTTCACGATCCTTTCCCAAACTCGGCTTCCTCTGGATTAAACCCCGTTAATTGACTGTAATATTCCTCAACCGAATTTAATAAAGAACCACACCAAATTTTGGCGTTAACACCTACGTCCAGTTGTGGTGTTATTACTCTAAGGAGTTATGTCGATCAATGATCTTCTGTGTTGTTCTTCGCCCTCAGGGGGCGCCCTGCCTCCCCTTATATACTGGGGGGCTAGGGTACAGGATAGGAATCGCAGCTGGATATGGCCAAGGGATTTCCTTCTTAGAGATAGATCTTACCCAGCTAAGACTGTACATTCCTTATTATACAAGGCAAAGTCTACCGGGTGCTACTATATCTCTAACTACAAGACTTGGCCCATCCTCTATCCGAGTGGCCCATATGCTTGTGATGAGATACCCGGGACCCATGGCCTCCACAGTAGCCCCTGAGACCTTCATAGTTGAGTCACAGCTGATGCCGAGTGCTCATCCACCACGGTGGACATCGCTTGAGTGCATTACTCCCGAGTACTCTTTGTCCGAGTGCTTCTTCCTCCCGAGTCCTGCTTCATGTTAGTTGGCAGCGAGGCTATGAAGGTCTCCATGCAGATGTATGAATAGTGTGCACCGAATATGCGCACCTATTAGGAAAGGAAATCCCTTGGCCATATCCGGCTGGGATCCTTATCATGTACCCCTGTCCCCTAGTATATAAAGGGAGGCAGGGCGCCCCATGAGGGCACGGGAAGATCATTGATCGATATAACCTCTCAGAGGAATAACACCACAACTGGACGTAGGGTATTACCTCACATTGAGGGCCTGAACCAATATAAAATCCCTTTGCGTTCCTCTGCAATCCACCGAGTTTCCCCTTGCCGAGTAGCCCTATAGTTTTATTGCCTGTGTAAAACATCGATAGTTGGCGTGCCAGGTAGGGGCTCCAGCGAGTTTCACATCTACAAGCTCGATGGATCCAACAAGCGGGGTCAACGGCGACAAGTTCTATCTTGGAGACACAATTTCCTTCGGAAGCCTCGACTTCGTTGCTGACCAGATCGGCAACCTCACCTTGGCCGAAGCAGATCTAATCCAACCGGCCGAGGAACCAGCCGACGTTGCACCAGTCGGCCCACAGGACGCCGCGATCTCCTTCAACGATCTCTTGCGGCAGTCCTTTACTTCGCCGAGAATTGGGACAACTCTCTCCTCTGGCGTCCGACTTGCGCTAGGCCTTGAGCCAGCCCGGGTTGGGCCGAGAAGGGGAGAGATCGTCAATCTCCCGCACAGATTCGGCGACGCTGCAGATCTACATCCCGCGTAGCAGACCTGATCTCCTGCGATTCAGTTTGGACACAGTCAACCGCCGTTTCAGATTAGATCTAGAGAGGTTGGGGTCGTTCTTACTCCGATAAACTACTCGGAGTCCGACTGGAGAACCCTAGTGGAGCGGGAAGCGAAATTTCGGCGCGGAGCTAGGAAGACGAAACGATTGGTCGCGTGGGGAAGATAGAGGAATCTTTTCTCTCTCCCTCAGCCTTAATAGAGCCTGTGCCGACTAAATGGGCTTGGGCCTACACAGTTGAAGCTGGGCCACCGAAGATATGAGTTCTTACAGTAGCACGCTCAATATGGGCCGCTGGCAGGCTGAGTTAAAATCGCAGTGCTGATGCCACCAACAGGAACCGATGAGGTAAACAGATATACTTCATGAAGGCCTAATTGCTAAACACATGTTTTTGGGTATCTGTCTTATCCACCAGGTATCAAGGATATATCCTTATAAAGATCACAAGCTGGTCTTCATTAAAATTGGGGATGCAGGTATCTTTCTCAAGTACACCTGACCACGCAATGGATTAATTTTCATAAAGTGGTACTCGGCCTACATGCTTGGCCACTAGTTGCCATGAGCAACATTATTCCAGCTGATATGATGCTGAAGAGTCTAACTTCTGAGTAGTGCACTACTCGGGAGAGACTATAAATATTTTTTCTAGCTGACATGACGCTGAAGAGTCTAACTCCCGAGTGGGACGCCACCCGGGAAAGATTATAAACCCCTTCTTCCAGCTGACATGAAGCTGAAGAGTCCCATATACTAGTGGCATGCTACTCAGCAAGACTATAAATCATATTTCGGTTGACATGATACCGAAGAGTCTCATATACCAGTAGTAATCTACTCGAGAAAGACTGCAAGGTTAAAGATCTTTGACTTTATGTTTAATTGTCTTCACAATTAAGCACAAAGTCGGGGGCTACATCTAATAGGTGCGCCTATTCGGTGCACACTATTCATACACCAACATGAAGCCCTTCATAGCCTCTTTGCCAGCTGACATGAAACAGGACTCGGGAAGAAGACGCACTCGGACAAGGAGTACTCGGGAGCAATGCACTCGAGCAATCTTCACCGTGGAGGACGAGCACTCGGCATCAGCTGTGACTCAACTATGAAGGTCTCAGGGGCTACTGTGGAGGCCATGGGCCCCGGGTACCTCATCACAAGCATATGGGCCACTCGGATAGAGGATGGGCCAAGACTTGTAATTAGAGATATAATAGCACCCGGTAGATTTTGCCTTGTACAGAAAGGAATATACAGTCTTAGTCGGGTAAGATGTATCTCTAAGAAGGAAATCCCTTGGCCGTATCCGGCTGGGATTCCTATCCTGTGCCCTTGTCCCCTAGTATATAAGGGGAGGCAGGGCGCCCCATGAGGGCAGAAGATCATTGATTGACACATATCCTCAAAGGAATACCACCACAACTGGACGTAAGGTATTACCTCACATCGAGGGCCTGAACTAGTATAAAATCTCCTTGTGTTCCTTTGCAGTCCACCGAGTTTCCCCTTGCCGAGTAGCCCTATAGTTATATTACCGGTGTAAAACATTGATAGATAGCCAAGGCGAGGCCGACTATAGAGGTGATCACCCAAGACTTGGGTATGTAAGAATAGTCCATCATGCAGTCGATGTATATGAATTTTTGTAAACACATGTGTAAATATATGTGTGATGCCGCCAAGCTCTGCATTATTATTTAGTTGTCATTAGCTTTACTCGACTATATAGTCTACACCGAGTTAGTCTATAGGAATTTAATAAAATCGTTCACCGCAGAAAGCTGTACTCGGGCAAACATAACAAAGTCATTGCAAAACTTTGTAACTTAAGTAAAACAGGCTCGTATATTATTGACAAAGCACATATAATACATGCAGCCCCGACTCACTACTCGTTGGAACAAGCGGCGTAGTGAGTCAGAGGGAATCTGTACACATGGGAAAGTATAAAACTCAGGTATAGAAAGGACGTAGCTATTCTATATTCCATGAGTTGCTGATGAGGGCACCGTCTTCTGTCTTCAGTCAGTAGGCGCCTGGCCGCGTGACCTCGGCTATAATAAACGGCCCTTCCCATATTGGGGATAGTTTATGCCTGTCTTTGGTGGTTTGTATTTTTCTCAAGATGAGATCTCCGACCAAAAAAGCATGGCCACGGACATTGCGATTGTGGTAGCGACGCAGGGCTTGAAGATACCTTGCCGACTGGATTATTGCGATGTCCCTCGCTTCTTCCAACTAATCTAGTTCGACCAATTGGGTATTGTTTGAGGTGTCTTCTGAGTATGCCCAAACTCGTGGAGAGCCAAACTCTAACTCGGTTGGTAGCACAGCCTCGGCACCGTAGACCAGAAAGAAAGGGGATTGCCCTGTTGCCCGACTAACCGTGGTTCTGAGAGACCAGAGAACAGATGGGAGTTCTTGTACCCACCATCCTGCGTATGGTTGTAGTCGGTCGAATATCCTGGCCTTGATACCTTGTAAGACCATACCATTGGCACGTTCAACCTGTCCATTGCTCCACGGGTGTGCCACAGATGCATAATAGATCTTGATGCCGAAGTCGTCACAGAAATCTTGAAATACGCCGCCCATGAATTGAGTACCGTTGTCCGTGATGATGTGGTTAGGGACCCCAAATCGGTATAATATACTCATGATGAAGTCCTTTGCTCGTGCCGCTGTTATGGTAGCAATGGGTTTTGCCTCAATCCACTTCGTGAATTTATCCACTGCGATGAATAAGTGTGTGAACCCTCCTAGCACTTTCTTGAAAGGCCTGACCATGTCAAGCCCCCATACTGCAAAGGGCCAAAAGATTGGGATTGTTTGGAGTTCTTGGGCTGGGAGATTTGTTTGTCTTGCATTGAACTGGCAACCCTCACATGTGCGAACTATGTCTTTTGCATCTGTTACTGCTATTGGCCAGAAAAATCCCTGCCGATAAGCCTTCCCGACTAACATCCTAGATGCGGCATGGTTGCCACGTATGCCCAACTGGATCGATTGCAGAATCTACTTGCCCTCCTCGGTGGTGACGCAGCGCATGAGGACACCGGAAGCACTTCTTTGGTACATGTCTTCTCCAACAACTAGGAAACTCTTGCTTCAACGTTTGACTTGTTCGGCTTGACTGCGATCTTCTGGGAGTTCATCGTCCAGGAGGAATTTGAGAATAGGAGTCCACCAATCTGGACATTTGTTCAGTACTTCGTCTGTTGCTAGGGTAGGTTCGCCTCCCGACTGCTCTGGCACTGGTTTCTTCTTGACTGACGGCTCCATAAGTTGCTCGAAAAAGATCCCTGTCGAGACGACTTCTCGCTTGGATCCCATGTTTGCCAATTCATCTACGGCGTCATTGTATTGTCGTAGGACATGTGTTATCTCTAGCCCGTCGAACTTGTTTTTCAGCTTCCGGACCTCCTAACAGTACGCCGCCATTGTGTCGTCGAGACATGTCCAGTCTTTCATGACTTGGTTCACCACGAGTTGAGAGTCTCCTCGTATAACTAGTCGGCGAATGCCGAGTGATATAGCAATGCGGAGCTTGTGGATAAGTGCTTCATACTCAGCGACGTTGTGGGAAGCCGGGAAGTGGATCTGGAGAACGTACGTGAGTTTTTCGCTGGTGGGGGACGTCAGTACGACGCCATCCCCGGCGCCGCCTATCCGTAGAGAATCGTCAAAGTACATTGTCCAATACTCTATCTTCGCTATTGATGTAGGCATTTGCACTTCTGTCCACTCGGCCACAAAGTCGGCTAGAGCTTGTGATTTGATAGCTATCTATGGCTGAAAGGTGATGTCGAACGCCATCAACTCGAGTGCCCATTTAGCAATTTGGCCGGTGGCCTCGCGGTTATGCAGGACGTCCCTGAGTGGATACGATGTGACCAACGTGACTTGATGTGCTTGGAAATAGTGCACTAGCTTCCGGACAGTGATGAGTAGGCTGTACAGTAGCTTCTGGACCTGAGGATATCTCATCTTCAAGGTCGCAAGGACCTCGCTGACAAAGTTAGACTGCCATTGAATCTTTGTATGTGTCCCTGTTCAGATAGCTCAACCACCAGCATCGTGCTTAACTCCGAGTGGTTGCCGCCAGATACAACATTTTGGGGATTGGTGGCACCAAACACGGGTGGTGATGTGAAAATTTTTTGAAGTCTGAAGGCATGCTAGGCTCTCGGAGTCCATTGGAAATTGTCATGCTTTCTCAATAGCTTGAAAAAGGGCATCCCGTGCGCGCTAGATGGGAAAAAACCGCTGAGTGCCGCCATGGCAGCCTGCAGCTTGCTGACTCCTTCTAGCTTCGTCGGGAGGCCTGTTCATGAATGGCGGATTGACTTCGGCTGGGTTGACTTATATGGGGCCACGAATGCGAGGATGATGGAGGCCGGAGTAGCTTGGCCGGACAGCACACCGAAAGGGCGCACTTTTTCCGGGATTTCAACCTTCAGTCTTGAACTTCGAAGATTTGGAAGGTTTCTTGTCCAGGTCACGATGAGTCTGTCTTTGGCTTGTCTTGATCACCACATCATCGTGTGGCTTCCACGTTGCACCCAATCTGTAGTGTGTATACACCGCTGAAATTACGAGGTGAATACGTTGCTTAAGCGTTTTTCAAACTCGAACGGCACTAGTGATGTAGCAGTACGCTACAAACGGCGTGATAAAGACGTCTTTAGGCAGTCCGTCCTCCTTGAGCTGATTTGGATGTATCCCGGCAACCAGTCCGAAAACTAAGAATGTCCAACACCTCGCAATTGAATCCACCACCTGATCTATTCTGGGTAGACCCAAATGGATCCTTGGGGCACGCCTTGTTGAGAGTCGATGTTTAGTCAATGCACATGCGTCATTTACCGTCTTTCTTCTGACCGGACTGGGTTATGCCAGCCAAATCTGTGTGGGTAGACCTCTTTGAGAACCCGCTGCGAGGAGCTGGTTATCTCTCGCCGAATAGCATCTATTGCAGTCTGTGCAAAGCGCCGTAGCCGTATTGCTGACATGGCTTGGCGTTATGTTCTGAATGAGAGCGCGGCTCGATCACCTCCTTGTACCAGATGCGGGAAGTTTCTAGTAGAAGCATGTCCGTTGTTTGCCTTGGAGGAAACCAGGTGGGGACGAGTGCGTGTAGACGCCATTGCCGATTTCCGGCCGAGCAAGTGGCCATAAAAGAGAGAGTCCCAGCGGTAGAGACAGTCTTGGAGAGTATCGAGAAGTGTACCGGAAAGAGGATTCTTCCTGTATGCTCAAGTCCCGAAATCCCCGACTTGCATGTTTTTTAAGCGCGAGGAAACTGTGTGGTTGGATCTCGACTTCCAAATTGTGGAAAATGGCTTGTCAGGCCGGAACACTGACGTGTCGATAACTGACTGCGTGCCTGCTTTGAGACTAGAACAACTCGCAGGCTCTCTTGTCGGTGTGGAAGGCTTGCCTTGACGTCGACTGTGAGGGAGGATGAACTACGAGCGTGGCCTAGACATCTTGTGCACCATGTAGTATAGCTGGTACGCCAATGAATTTGGCGAGCAGCGCCATGCCGTTGCCCCGCAGATAAGTCGCGTCGGTAAGCGCCGCCCCGGCCCGCGAGGATCTCAAAGCGAGGCGAATACCTCGAAGCAGAATACGTTTTCTATAGCAGAGAGTATATCCCGCTGCGCGGAAGATGGACCGGCCAAGAGGATCTGCTCCAGCGGGAGTGTGTAAGACAGCGCCTAGGAATGTATATCCCATGGCAAGGGCGCAACGTACGTCCAGCCCCGCCCAATATGAAGACGGGATTTTCATCTCATTCCAGGTGCTTGATCGAGCGAGGATGTTTAAGCGCGCTCCACGCTCATATGCTGGTGAGAGACCTCCCTTCACAGCTTCGATTTTTTCGGCTGGCGTCGACTGTCCGTCCAGGACCGGGAGGTGGGTGGGGGCGCGGCGCCGGCGGGGCTAGCGTCGCCGGCGTGTGAAATCCCGATCGACCGACTGTAGCTGCGCGATCAAAACGTGGATGGCATTGTCTGGCGCACCAGCGTAATATTGGGGGTGTCCCGTAGAAGCGCGAATTGACGTCGCAACTATGCCTGTTAGCCCTCCTTATTGCGGCGCCTTTCTTGGACTGGTATGCAAAGCGCTCGAGTATGGTTCGAGCTCACCTGGAGTCGTATAACTATATCCCAACCGGCTACACCCCCGATCTGTTGCGTGAAGCCGTGTCTTTGTCCGGCGGCGAGCTAGGTCTAGATGGAGATTGAAGCCTTCTTCGATGGCAAACTTGAGGTAATGAAGCAGTACTTGGGCTGCCCCGTGAGCCGTACACACTCACGTGCCACGGACAGGGTGCGCCCGTGGCGTCGAGTCACTTGTGCCTTCTTGCGTGGCAGATACTCTTTGTTTCTAGAGGTCGCGGTCACTCACCGGTGGGCCGAGTCCACATCTCCTGCGTGA
>RYFJ01000601.1:0-85578 GCA_003991445.1 Oryza meyeriana var. granulata
TTGGGGTCATTTTGCTGTTGGAAGTCGAGGTGCTACGTGGTTTGTGCGGGTGTCCCTTATTACAAATCTGATCTGGTCGTCATGTCAGTTCCAACAGTCTCAAACTAAATTGGGTCCGTATTGGGGCGTTTGGGCCCTAATTAATTTGGACTGCTCCAACGCCAATCCGAGTCCGGTTGGGCCAAATCCGAATTTGCCTTATATTTCCTTGTGAGGGAAGGGTTGAATTCGTGTAGTGCCTTTCAGGTAAGTCTCCTGCCACTTTACTAGGAACCATCTTCCTCATTAAGTAATTGGAACGCAATACAATAGATCTTGCTCACTCCCGGAATAGTCAGGCCTGCTGTCAAGGTTGATCGCTAAACTCCCGTTGCTTTTCCCATGATCGATCTAGATGCCCGCCACTACTGCCGTTGGGTCCAGCAAGCTCCTCTCCGTCTTCCATCTCAATGATGCAACTCTCTCAACCTAAGCACAAGCAAGGTTACACCTATAGGTAACAACTATCTTCATGATACATATTAACAGTACTTATGAACAGCTTCACCTTGTTTGAATTTCCCATGCCTGTGCTCATGTGATG
Organism: Oryza meyeriana var. granulata; assembly: GCA_003991445.1. Taxonomy (NCBI): domain Eukaryota; kingdom Viridiplantae; phylum Streptophyta; class Magnoliopsida; order Poales; family Poaceae; genus Oryza; species Oryza meyeriana. The sequence goes on from RYFJ01000601.1 coordinate 584, forward strand.
AGGTCCTCTAATTCCTTGGGACTTGACTGGAGCAAGCAGTATAGATGAATGATGTGAGGGTAGGTGATCCTCATATAGGAGCAATACCAAGTGTTTCAAAGGAGTGATTAACCTTGATTAGGTCTGCTCCGGTAAATTATAAGTCAACATAAGTGAATAGAGTCTCTAATCGTTCGCTACAGAGTTGACTATGAGACTTCATACACCTTCAAGTCATAGAATGACAAAGAGGCCTTAACCTCATTACGCCTAGGCTTTAGTGGGTGGATATTCCCATATCACTAGCAATCATAAAGGTTCTATTTTGATTGGCTCTGGTTGGTACCCTATTGATCGGATTGAACCCACTATTTGTCAGGAGACTGTTCTCCCTAACTCTTTCTCGGAAATCGTTGGTTGTTTCAATGTAGAGGGGGAATCAATTACAGCCTCGACTCGTATTCTGCCCGTCTTGAGAGCTAGCTTTCGCTTCAACCATCTTTCGTACCCAGCTCTACTCATGTTCGCTTCGGCTATTTCAAGGCCTGTTGAGCCTCTTCTGGACCAATGTACTACCTAGTTCGCATCATTTCTAAATGATGATCGCATTATTAACTATTGTGGCAAAACGCTCACAGAATCACCATTAACCATTGATTGTTGGGAGGCGTATTCTCAGGGACCCATATTACAGCTTTGTTAATGGGGGGCGTGGTTTGGTAACTACGCCAATTTGGCAACTGTTCGTTAGTAGATAAATGGTTTTCTTTCACTTCACAATCCCAATATTCACTTGGAGTAGTCATCAAGATTTGTTTCATTTTTTTTCACTTTGTTTTCCTCTTCTAAGTTTATAGCTTTGTGTGCTTCATCGATTTACCCACCAAAATAAAAAGCCTATTCGGGTAGGCCGTCTAATTCTGTCCGGAAAGGATTAGTTGAAATCGCCTAATTGTTTCTGAAAGACAACATATTTTCCCTGGAGAAACCGGTAAAACTCTGGCGAGGTTTTTTTGGAGGGAACTATGCGTTTTTGGACCTTCGTGCTCCGGGCTATGCGGTCTTGCTTCTGCTTCTTTGGTTTGTACTCTTCTATTCTAGGAAAGATCTTTTGCATTACGGAATTAGGCCTTACTCCTCAGAAAGCTACTAATTACTCTAGGCCCAGTAGTTATAGCTAACTCACTGCTATTGGTTAGGAGAAATTTCCTATCCCTCGCCTACGTGGGTTTAGAGAGTAGTCAATAAGTCAGGAAAGCCTGATAATCATATAGCAAAAGGCAACCCTGTCCTAGACAACCAGATAGGCAGCAAATTTTTTTCAACTTAAGGGCCAGTAAAGCATTCGTACTCCTATACAGCCAGGCTCGTAACCCAATCCAGCCAGCCTCTGATACCAATGGAAATCGGAATCAAAATCAAGGGGACAGAGCTACAGTACATGCAAAACAGACAGAAAGATGAGACAGCGCTCACGCTTGTTCATCAAGGTAAGTATATCAGTTGATACTGACTCACTTAACTTATCTTACCACTATTTGCATGTCCCAATACATTGCTTGCCTAATTGATAGCTTGGCCCTTTTCTTCTCTGCTAGCGGTTTTACCGTTATTATTCCGAGATCTCCCCGAAGCCAGTCCTTCCTCTCCCTTTACTAGATTAGTTCTCACTCTGGCATTCTTCTTATCTTCATTATATTATTCCTTAACTTCTTTTTTGTGATCAACTCATTGATTCACAACTATTCTCACTCTCTCATATTTATTCCTTCGTTGTGTGTGCAACGTGATTTGCATTACTGTGGACCATTAGAGTGAGAGATAGACTCTTCATATTACGTTGTCCGTCTCATTAGTCAGATAAGCTAGAGCATGGTTATTTAAACCACGGGTTAGTGATAACCATACAAGAAAAATCCCACTAACATATAACGTATATGAGAGAAGAAATGTATAAATATGTTTAAAAACATTTGACGGTAAATCGCACAGGTCCAACAACAACCGATGATTCTATAATTTATTAACTTTTTTCCTCATGATAACACACTCTATAGTATTAGCTTGCTAACAACAAATGTACTCACTCTTTGGCTTTGTTATTAAACGGATCTTATTGACACTATGGGTATGATATACAATATAAGGAATCAATATACTTATTATGGGCATATCTCCCTGCTTATTTGGTTTAGGAATGCATGATCGATACATCGAAGAGAACTAAAGGAAGAAATCTTTAAATGACCTCTTAATCTCCTCCACTTGGGTACTTGTTTCAGTAAAGTAGTAAAACTTTTCCCATAAGCCAAAGTATAACTAAGCACATCAATAACATCAACAATAATCTTTCCATCTCTTACCTCTTTTTCAAAAGAATAAGTCTTTCATACCTTTTTTTTTTACATTTGAATATGTTCATTGGTCTGTTTTACTTCGCCATTGTTGCCCGTGTGAAGAAAGAAGAGAAATTAGGCCAGTTCTGAGAGAGACTTGCCTTTCTCTCAAGGCCAGCAGTCTATACTTTATTGACTGCTCTATGACGATCTGACCTCTTTCCTGGGGTCTGCTTGCTCGTCTATGCTCCAACCAATTCAGTAAAATGAAAAAAAGATGTTTCCTTGAAAAGTCTAGAAATAGTAGTAGCTATAAAAATGCACGCTTTTCCATAATTTCGTTTATAGGGACCCTATCTTTATCTCTATCCACAAAGATAGCCTATCTATATAGCGAGAGATTACTAAATTGGATTAGACTATCCTCTACCCGGGTAGATTATGCCCTATGAGTGACTAGGCCGATCTTGTAATTTATATTTTTGGCCACGTCCTTCCGCTTCAGAGGAAGGTTTGGACTTTCAATCTTTATGTGTGAGGATGTGACCTAATGTTAGGTCCATAATACCATATTTTTAGTTTCTATGATGGATGAGGACATCAAGCACCATCATACGTTCCACACTTACGCATGGGAGGAGATCAACAAGAAAGCGATTCTGCAGGCAGGATCGGACTGTACACAAGCACCACTTTGACAGGCTGCACACTTCATACGAACTCCGATTTGGAGTTCTATTACTTTCATTGAAAGCATTATAAGTTTATTTCCAACGGATCCAGATTCATGCCATATCTGCTGGATCGTCTACAGCGTCATTTAGAGACGAAAGGTTCCGTTAAGGTGCTGCGTCACCATTTTTGGCCGAGCATGAAATCAAGTTGGGTCCATTAGGGTCGTGTCCTAGGGTTGGAGAACGACCCAACACCTCCTGTGGTCGTCCTCCCTCCTATTAATACTTTAGACGCGCCACAGAACAGATTGGGTTTTGTTAGATAAAATTAGCTCGCTACTTACTGTGTAATTCCGTGATCGGTTAGATCGCTGGTTTGCTCGTCTCGGAACCCCACCGTTTATTCTCTTGAATTAAACCTTCATCTTTATTCGCAAATTGAGTGCTTGTTCATTTGTTCTTGCTAGTTCCCGATTGCTTACAGGAACATTACCCTCGTGGTTGGCTGATCGTCGCATCGTCGAGATTGCGAACAAGCCTCTGGAGTTTGGTGTCATATGTTATCACCTGCAGGTTTCGACAATGGATTTCTTCCCTCAGTCTCTTTGAATTTTCCATCCTGCTAATTTTCCCCAGTCTTAGGAGTATATGATCCCTGAGGTCAATCCTTTCCTTCCCCCCTTTGCCTTGAAAATGAAAAACCTCACTACCAATGCAAAAAATGAAATGAACAGTTGCTACTTCTTTATTAAATTACACCAAAAGAATGTAAGTGAAAACAAAGAGCTAACCTAAAAACTTAACTACCCCTTGCCTCCCACTGAACCCTTCTTTCTATACAAAAGAAAAGGAAGAGCGCACCAAAACAAAAAAGAATAAAGAAAAAATTCTGCAACTTATGTTCTCATTGCAGTGGCACCTGTTAAAGTGGTGGCAAGAAAGAAAAGACCAAAAAGAAGGTTTTTTAATACCTCTGACGAACTGAACCAAGCAGTCTGATCATCCTTGCCCGTCCCCCTCTTCTATCAACCGTTAAAGAGCATCGCCTAGGGATGAACCATATACGATCCAAGGTTGCAAGGAAAGAAGAAAGGTAAACCAGACCATAGGAAATCTTCTGATGAAGTCAATCAGAGAGGATGGTTAGGTTCTTTGTTGCCTCATCTGCTTAGCTTATAGAATCACAGTTCTACTATAGCTATAGCTCAAATCGCACGGTTTATCACGATAGACATTCCAATCAATGTTGGACGATCAATACCATCGAACTATTCTATACCATTGCTGAAGATGGAAACGAAGCGCTTTTTCTTACTGATGGGTGATCCTGGGAGTTCAGACTGACGGTTAGATGGTTGTTCGCTTGTGTGCTTCTTTTTCTTCCCACTCAAAAAACAAGTGTTACAAATGTTCTTCAATAGGTATGTCGGCGAAACGGGCAACGGGAGGTCCCACGCTCTTCGGGGGGCGCAAGGACCTTCGGCCTCATTAGCTCACTGGGCCTCAGCCTCGGCGCCCCGAGCGTGCGGAGCCTGGGCGCGAGGCGACTCGAGCAGGTCAGCTGCCAACCAACCGCATTAATGGCAAGGTGGCGGCGAGGTGACGGGGCAAATGACCACTCTGCTCCCTGTGCAGTCAGAGTGCCCTTGACCGAGTGAGCTTCATTTTCCCACGCCCCGCAGCGGAGGCAGGCGCCGTCCATCTCCAAGCTCCATCCGCCCCGGCGACGTGATGACCGTGCTGACCGGACGTCAGCACCAACTCCGGCAGGGGAGACGTGCGCTGTCACATCCCCAGAATCTCGCCGCCCGCAGCAGCTGAGCAGCGTGACGACCCAGCGTGCAGCACCAACTCCGCCACGGGCTCAGCAGACGGGTGGGAGCGACGGGACGTTCCTCCAACTCCGGCGTGGACTCTCCTCCAGCGCGGCGCGGTGGACGGGCGTGGACAAGGACGACAAGACGTAGCATACTAGCTCCCTCTCTCCCTCTCTCTCTCTCTCTGCGCATATGCAAGCTCGGCATTGTGGACTCCTCTGGGCTCTATAAAGGAGGATCCATGCCGCAGACGAAGGAGGCAGCTCAAGCTCCAGCGATAGACAACAAGCTCTCTCTCAGCCTCAAGTCCCCGGTGAGCTTCCGAGCTCCCGGGGGTCCTCCTTGTAAACTCCGACCCGCATTCATCTCTCTCTCTGATAGTCGAAAACACACAGGAGTAGGGTATTACGCTCCGGCGGCCCGAACCTATCTAAACGCCTCCCATCTCCTCTGTGCGCCACGGTTCTCCGCCTTCCGGACGATCGATCTCTCTCCCACGCGGTTACCACGGTTCGGACGGTCTGGACCCGAGCGGACCGTCCTCTCTCTCTCAGCCCGGGCCCTCTTTCTAGCGCTAACGGTTCGGACGGCCCGATCCCGAATCGGATGGTCCGAACCTATTGATCTCTCAGCCCGGGCCCTTCTTCTAGCGCTGATCCATCGTACTGCTGATCCGACTGACGCCGACTTCGCCTGAGAACTACTCCCCTGGCCGAATCTCAAAGGGGGGTCTCCCGACTTCCCGCAGTCGAGGTTTCAGCCTCCGACAGCTGGCGCGCCAGGTAGGGGGAGTTTTCTTCCTCAGGCGGAACGCCGACGTTCCCGACACCGACGCCCTTCATGGTTGGAGGCCATCGTCCGCGGGATTCTGACGAGGAGTCCGGCGACTACACCCCGCCGGGCAACGTTAGCCTGTGGCAAGCTTCGCCACTTCTCCCTCTTCACCTTCCTGGGGGCGCACGGCGCGTACCCGGCGGGCAAAGCGTGCCCCGCGGCGGCCTGGTAGTGCGGCCTCGGCCCCTTCCCTCGCGGAGGGGGCCGGCAAGTGCCCCACCGGGTCTGCCGCCGCCTCATCCATGAGGCGCGAATAGAGGCACCACCCCACGGCACGTCGCGGCCTCAACTTTCATTCGGCGACACCACAGGAGGCCCTCTTGGCGGCAGAAGCTCTCCTGCGCCACCCCCCGGCATTTGCCGGGGGTGGAGGGAGGCCGGGAGCGGCGGTGGATTAGCGAGATCGCCGACTTGGTAGGCACCGCCCATCGCCGGGTCGCCGCCAACGGCCATACAAGTGCTGGGACCTCCGACCGCGCGACTTCTAGCGCGAGCCGGCCTACCGCCCCGAACCAGAACCAAGCCCGGGGCACGGGCGACCTCCGTAACCAGCTGAACCAGGCGCGGGCCCACGAGGACGCCCGGGTCACAATGGAGCGCCAGCGTGAGCGGCGCACGGACGCCGCCAGGCATTCCGAGGCCCCGGCCTCCAGTTTCGATCCACTAGTGGGAAACCGCCATCCATCGCCCGAGCCCGCCCAGTATGGCTGCTCGGGTTGCCTGGCGCTCTCCCCAGGCCTCCGGCAGGTTCGCTGGCCGGCTAAGTTCCGGCCCAGCTTGCCGGAGAAGTACGATGGCTCCGTCGACCCCTCGGAGTTCTTACAGATTTACACTACCGCCATCCAGGCAGCTGGTGGCGACGAGAAGGTGATGGCGAATTACTTCCCCGTCGCCCTCAAGGCCCAGGCTCGCTCCTGGATGATGAACCTCCCCGAGGGGTCGATCTACTCTTGGGAGAGTCTCTGCCACCAATTTGTGGCAAACTTCCAGGGCACCTTCCCACGCCCTGGGACCGAGGCGGACCTGCACGCCCTACGTCAGGGCAGGGACGAGGCGCTGAGACATTTTCTGCAGCACTTCAGCCAGGTTCGCAACACAATCCCTCACATCGCCCCCCACGCGGTTATCCACGCGTTCCGCTCGGGCGTGCGCGACCAGCGCATGCTCGAGAAGTTGAGCACCCGCAACGTCCAAACTGCGGCCGAGCTGTTCAATCTCGCCGACCACTGCGCCCGCAAGGAGGAGGCCCGGGCGTGGAACGAGCCACGCCCCGAGGCCCCCGACCAGGGCCCCGGAGAGGGCGGCGAATCCTCGCGTTCCGCGTCACGGCGGGACAGAAGGAAGCGCCAGAAGGGCAAGGAGGTCGTTGAAAACTTCGCTTTGGCGGCAACCGACCGCCCCCAGGGCGACGTCGCCCGCCGAGACAGCAACGATGGCAAGCGGCAGAAAGCCACACCTACCCCGCCGCCACCGACTGCGGGCCGGAAGTGGTGCTCCGTCCACGAGACGGATCGCCACGACCTCACCGAGTGCCGCGCCGTCCATAACTTGGCCGAGCGCACCAAGAAGTTCCAGCAGGAGCGGCAGCAAGCAAGCCCGCTCCCGAGTCGGAGCAGCCTCTCGAGTTCCAGGAACTCGAGAATGTCCTTGCCACCCTCGACGGCGGGGCGCACGCTCACTCCTCGCGCCATGGCTTCAAGGCCATGAAGCGCGAGCTCTTGGCTGTGACCCCAGGCCCCGAGGTGTCCCGGAGGCTGAAGTGGTCGGACACCCCGATCACCTTTGGCCCCGCAGACCATCCGGCCCGGGTACTCGGTGAGGGGCAGCTCGCTTTGGCTGTATCCCCGACCATATGCAACGTCAAGGTGGGCCGCGTCCTTGTCGACGGGGGCGCCGCCCTCAATATCCTTTCCCCCGAAGTATTCGAGAAGATCAAGGCCCCGGGGATGAGCCTTGCGCCCTCGTTGCCCATCATTGGGATTACGAAGGGCCTCACTTGGCCTCTCGGCCAGGTCTCATTGCCCGTCACCTTCGGTGACCGCGGCAACTTCCGCACCGAGCGCATCGTCTTCGATGTCGCCGAGTGCAACCTTCCCTACAACGCCGTCCTCGGGCACCCCGCGTTGGTGAAGTTCATGGCGGTTACGCACTACGCGTACCTAACCATGAAGCTCCCGGGCCCCTCAGGCCCGATCTCAGTCCTCGGGGACGTGAAGGCCGCCCTTTCGTGCGCCGAGCAGCGTGCGGCCGACATCGCCCCAGCGGCCCCCGACGCGGCGGGCGACGCGGGGCCCTCGCTACTCCGTGCCCCCAAGCCGCGCATCATCGCCACCGACGCGGAGCTGGCCAAGGAGGTCGTCCTCGGCGATGACCAGTCCCGGACCGTCAAGATCGGCGGTTCGCTGGACAGCAAATAGGAAAGCGCGCTCATCGCCTTCCTTCGGGCAAACTCCGACGTCTTCGCCTGGCAACCGTCGGATATGCCCGGGGTCCCCAGGGGGGTGATTGAGCACCGCTTAGCCGTCCGCGCGGGCTCGCGCCCGGTGCGGCAGAAGGTACGACGGCAAGCCCCGGAGCGCCAAGCCTTTATCCACGAGGAGATCGACAAGCTTCTCGCTGCCGGCTTCATCCGCGAGGTCGTCCACCCGGAATGGCTGGCCAACCCAGTCGTCGTCCCCAAGTCCAGCGGAAAGCTGCGCATGTGCATAGACTACACAGACCTCAATAAGGCTTGCCCCAAAGATCCATTCCCTCTGCCTCGCATAGACCAGATAGTCGACTCCACTGCGGGGTGCGACCTTTTGTGTTTTCTAGATGCCTACTCTGGTTATCATCAAATCCGGATGGCGGAGGAGGATGAGGAAAAAACTTCTTTCATTACCCCTCAGGGGGCTTATTGTTATGTTTGCATGCCTTTTGGGTTAAAAAATGCTTGTTCCACTTTCCAGCGTGCTGTCCGTGTAACATTTGAATCGCAGCTAGGTCGCAATATGGAGGCCTACGTCGATGATTTGGTGCTGAAGTCGCGCGACCGCGCCACTCTGCTCCACGACTTGGCCGAGACGTTCAGCAACCTTCGATGCACGAGGATGAAGCTGAACCCGGACAAGTGCGTCTTCGGGGTCCCGGCCGGCAAGCTCCTCGGGTTCCTCGTGTCCAGCCGTGGCATTGAGGCGAACCCGGAGAAGATAGCGGCAATCGACCGCATGCGCCCCCCGACGAGGCTACAGGAGGCCCAGAAGCTGACCGGGTGCGTGGCCGCACTAGGTCGCTTCATCTCCAGGCTTGGGGAGCGTGCCCTCCCCCTATTTAAGCTTCTCAAGAAATCCGGGCAGTTCACCTGGACGGACGAGGCGGATCAAGCCCTTGATGAGCTCAAGAGGTACCTGACTACGCCCCCTGTCCTCGTAGCACCAGCACCAGACGAGCCCTTGTTGCTCTACATCGCGGCAACCCCGCAGGTGGTGAGCGCGGCGCTCGTCGTCGAGCGCCCCTTGCCAGGCAGGCGCGCGACCCGGGATTCACTTCCCGGGCCCGCCACCGAGGAGCCAGAACCTGGGCAGCCTCGCCAAGGCGAGCGCGAGCCCGGGGACGCGGCGCCCGGGACAATCCCAACATTTCCACCCGGGCCCCAGGGTCCCAGGTCCATACCTGTTCCCGTAGGCGAGAGCTTGCTCCCTCCCGGGGGAGCTGAGCCCGAACTCCCGGCCCTTGTCGGGCCGGTGTCGGGAAACACGCAGCAGAGGCCGGTGTACTTCGTCAGCGAGGTACTCCGAGACGCCAAATCGCGCTATCCCTAGGCGCAAAAGATGCTCTATGCAGTTCTCATCGCGTCCAGAAAACTTCGCCACTACTTCCAGGCGCACAAGGTATCCATAGTCACATCCTTCCCCCTCGGGCAGATACTGCATAACCGGGAGGGAACGGGCCGTGTTGCTAAGTGGGCGGTCGAGCTCGCTGAGTTCGACCTCCATTTCCAAGCGCGCCACGCCATCAAAAGTCAAGTCCTCGCGGATTTTCTGGCGGAGTGGACGCCGGGGCCCGAGCCGGATCCTATGCTGGACGCCGGATTCCCGGCCCCCAAGCTGTCGCCCGACCTGCGCCTCCACTGGATAATGAACTTCGACGGCTCCTGCGCCAGGCGGGCTTTTCTCCCCAGCGCCGGGGCCGGGGTCGTCCTCGTATCACCCGCCGGGGATGAGTTCCGCTTCGTCGTCCACCTCAACTTTGGAGCCACCAACAACATGGCCGAGTACGAGGGCCTCCTTGCCGGCCTCCGGGCCGTGATCGCCCTCGGGGTGCGACGGTTGTGCGTGCAAGGCGACTCCGAGCTCGTCATCAACCAGGTATCCGGGGAGTACCAGACTCTGGACCCCCAATTGGCCACGTATGTGGACGAAGTGCGGAGGCTCGAGCGCCGTTTCGACGACCTCAGGCTTCGCCACGTCCCCCGCAGTAGCAACCTCGCTGCCGACGAGCTGTCAAGGCTGGCTTCCTCGCGGGCGCCAGTCCCCTCAGGGGTTTTCCAGGAAGCCCTCGAGACCCCCTCGGCGCGCTCAACCGGGACCTTGGGGACCGCCCCCGAGACCGGGTCTGAGCCTGACACGCGCTCCCGGCCCCAGGATTTGGTCCTCGCGGCCGGACCCAGCGCGCCTTCCTGGATGGACGAAATCCGGGCATATCTTCTCCGAGCGCATCTCCCCGAGGACGATGCGGAAGCCGAAAGGATCGCTCGCTCCTCTAAGCGCTACGTCATGGTAGAAGGGGACCTCTACCGGCGTGGCGCCAACGGCGTCCTGCTCAAGTGCATTCCACGCGACTCCGGCGTCGAGATCCTCGCCGACATCCACGAAGGGGAGTGTGGCAGTCACGCCGCGTTTCGATCCCTGGTCGGTAAGGCTTTCCGGCAGGGATTTTATTGGCCCACGGCTTTGCAGGACGCGTTCGACCTCGTCCAGCGCTGCCGCGCGTGCCAGTTTCATGGCAAACGGAGCCACCAGCCGGCGCAAGCACTCCAGGTAATCCCCCTGTCCTGGCCCTTTGCGGTCTGGGGACTCGATATCCTCGGCCCCTTCCCTCGGGCAGTCGGGGGTTATCGGCATCTGTATGTCGCCATCGACAAGTTCACGAAGTGGCCGGAAGCGTTCCCCGTAATCGACATCGACAAGCACTCGGTGCTCAAATTCATCTGGGGAATCACCAGCCGCTTCGGAGTCCCCAACCGCATCATCACCGACAACGGCATGCAGTTCACTAGCGAGCTCTTCGGCGAGTACTGCTCCGACGTCGGCATCCGGCTCTGCTTCGCCTCCCCTGCCCACCCTGCGAGCAATGGGCAGGCTGAGCGGGCGAACGCGGAGATCCTGCGAGGCCTCAAAACAAGGTCCTATAACGACCTCAAAAAGCATGGCGTCAAGTGGATCGACGAGCTCCCGGCGGTCCTGTGGGCGAATCGTACCACACCAAGCCGGGCGACCGGGGAGACCCCATTCTTCCTGGTGTACGGGGCCGAAGCCGTCCTGCCATCGGAGCTAACCTTCGGCTCTCCCCGGGTACTGCGCTACAGCGACGACGTCGACCACGATAACATGCAACTCGACAACCTCGACTTCCTCGAGGAACGAAGGCGGCGCGCCTCGCTCCGCGTCGCTCGTTATCAGCAGAGCCTCAAGCGCTACCATCAGCGTAAGGTTCGGGCCCGATCGCTCAAGGTCGGGGACTTAGTTCTCCGCCGTGTCCTCACACGTGCCGGAAAGAATAAACTTTCCCCCATGTGGGAAGGCCCCTTCCTGGTGATCGGTGCCTCCCGACCGGGCTCGGTAAGACTGGGCCAAGAAGACGGGACCCCGCTTCCCAATCCCTGGAATATCGAACATCTTCGCAAATTTTATCCATAAGCATATCCTGTAAGTTACGGGAAGCTCGGGCCAGCGCCGGTTTTCTTCCAATCTCGGCGCTGGCCGGGGGCCCCCATATGTATTCGCCTTCGTATATAGCTTTGTAATACCTTTCCCGATGTCGTCCCTTTTGTCTGTTTCCATGTGTTGCGCCCGTGGCTGTCTCATCCCTTGGGGGCATAATTGGGCCGCGCCCGTGCGACGGTTGGGGTTCGCGCATGATCATCAGTTCCCTACTGACGAGTAACCGTGTCCCGACATGCTAGGTCCAAGGCGTTGTCGAGCTCGCGGGGACCTAAGGTCGCCCTCCGGGAGGCGCCCCGAGTCCCGGCGGCTCCGGCGCCTTGCCAGGCTAGCTTCGGGGTCGGTTCTTTCCGGAGGTAGGGGGCGAAATGGTTATGCGTGATCTTTTCCTCCGCACGGTCGCGACTCTGAGGACGCGTTCGGGAGATGATCGACGCCACGATTCGTAGCATGGAGTGGACAAGGGAACGTGCCAGATGCTCTCACAGTTCGCTGTGCGCAGATTAGACCTTTCCCCGGCGGGCTGAAGAAGGGTGCTCGGGTCAGCACCCCGGTAGCGATCCTCGGGAACGGGAACGTCCCTTGGACCCCGGGCCCGAGGTGAATGCACCCGGGGAAGGCGTTCCTCGGACTGGCCTGTGCTCGGGCCCAGACTGGGGGCCCCACCCCCAGATTTATTCCCGGCAGCTCTCCGGGACCCGGGGTCGTGCTCGCGAAACCGGGCTACCCTGACCGACAATCTAGATAAGTAATCTTGCCTAACTGTACATATCGCTCAAATTCCTATTTCTCTCCCCGCTTGTGTGGCCATGTGTTTTACTCTCCTCGGCCCCGGAGGCAAAGCGAAATCTGCCAGGCCGAGCGCGGGGGCCACCGGGTTAGTGTCGCCCCAGTTGCTGAGGCCCGGTGGTCGGGTCGTGGACCGCGCCCCGAGCACTGTCGATGCTCCGGGGTCTTGGGCATAGCTCCCCTGTCGGGCCTGCCTAGATTCCCGGGGCAGGCTACGGCGCCCGGTCGGCCAGTTCCTCCCCGGCCACCGCCGAGGCGCTGGGCACTTCGCCGCCCGGCGACCCCGGGCGTGGTAAGGGCCGGTTCCCGAGGGGCTTCCGGCGAGTCAGGAGGCTTAAGCTTAAGCTTAGCACTTCGGCCATACCTAACACGCGTGGGGCTTCCTTTCATATTTTTTGCTCTCTAGCAGTTCTTCTCCCGGGATTCAGCAGCGCCCGGGGCCATGGAGGGTCCCTAGGCCCGGGAGACCCACGCTTAGTTCCTCGCGTCCTCGGGGATCGAGTCCCCGGGGCGGTCGGCGCGGGAGGCGTGGGAGGCCAGGAAACAGCCACCTCCCGCGAGGAGGAGCGAAGCTCGGACCGTCCGCTTGGGAATCGGACAGTCCGGGCTGCCCCGATCGGGACTCAACCGTCCCAGGGACTGAGTTCCCAGTGTAAACGGTTACGCTGGGCCCCAAGGAGGTCTTACGCGCTGCGACCGGTCACGGCCGCCGGGCTCGGACTCAGACGACACCCGGAGCACGGCGTATCTGGGCCCGGGATATCAAGACGAACAACAACAAGTATTGAGCATCCAGGGCGCGAAGGCCCGAACATAAGCAACATCCGAATATAAGCTACTTCCAGTACAATAGGCAAAGGTGCGAAAACATAAACACGGTTATATACACACACGAGTGTTTTTCTTTGTACAAGACAGGTGAAGTCAAAGTGCAAGCATGCGCGGAGGACCGCAGCCGTCGCCGCGCGGGAGGAGATCACTCATCGGGCCCGGTCCCTTCGTCGGATTTGTCGGTCCCCGGATCCTCGAGGTATTCCCCCCGGGTGAAGAATCCGGCCACTGTCGCAGCAGCGTCGGCCACGGCCTTTCGAGCCTCTTCTTCCCCATCGGCGGGGAATCCCTCCAGCACCGGGGCCAGGGAAAACTCCGCGTCCCGAGCCCGGTAGCAGCCAAGGACGTACTCTGCCACCCGCGTGGCAATCTCTGTTCCTTCCTTCTCTAGGACCTCATGGATTCGCCGGGGGAGCAAGTCCAGCGTGTCTAGCAAGTCGCCGAGCTCCACCAGCTCCTGACCGATCCCGGTTGGCCCCCCGGACTTCCGCGGAGGTGCCCGGATGCCGATGTGCTTGAGACACCCCCGGACCTCGGAGCCGTACCGCCCCAGGCAGGCCGAAATCTCGCTGTCGAGGTCCTTCCGGAGGGCGAGGTTATTTTGCGCCAGTCTCAGCCGTTTCTCCGCCCTGGCCAGCTTCTCGGCTGAGCTCGCCACGCTTCCCGATGACGGGGAGCCGCTAGATGCGGCCCCGCGCGCTACGACCTCGGAGCCGACTGCGCGTCCCCGGGAGGCCTCCATCTCCGCCTGCTGGGCCTCGGCAGCCTTCACCGCCGCCTCCCGCCGGGCCAGGGAGTTCTCTTTCTCCTCCAGGAGCGCCTCTCGCGTCCCAAGAGCCTCGGCTTCTGCGTCTACTCGGCGGCCAGCATCTTCGCCTGCTCTTGCTCGTGCCGGTGGTCGGCCTCTCGCTTTTCGAGGTCTTCTTCCCAGGACACCAGCTTCTTCTCCTCGCTCAGGAGGCGGCTCATGCCGTCCTGGGCCATGGCGCTGGAAAGCTTGGCGGCCTCCTCGCTGATCACCGCGGCTTCCTCTCGCTCGCTGATCCCACGCTCCCGGGCCACGAGACCGGCCTCCTTGCCCTGGAGGCGGTCCTCCCAGGAGGACATCTCCTTCCCGTGCCTCCATCACCGACCGGGCACGGGAGGCCTCGTCTGCGGCAAGCTTGGCGGCGGCCCCTAGTTGGGCGATGCGCTTCTCCGCCGCCTCGACCTCCTGCCGGCGGGTCGTCACGAAGATTTCAGTGGCGACCATACGGGCGGTGAGCCCCTCCATCGCCGCTGCGATCGCTGCTCGCCCGCTCTCGAGTTCCGCCCGGACCCGGGTGGACTCGCGCTGCTCCCGACGGGCTGCCACCTGTACTTCGCCGGCGGCGATCACCAGCTGCCCCAACGCGGTGTGTAGCGTCTCGCGCCCGCGCGCGCCCGGCCGCTGGGCAGCAAAAAGGACCAGGGCCCGCTCCCCTCTCGCGGGAAACGGCTGGGCCCTGGCGTCCCTCTCCCTCCATAGCAGGAACTTCCGTCGGCTCCGCGAAGGCCCGCTCCGGCGTGGCCCCCGCGGCCACCATATTCGCCACCGTGCTCGGCGATGGAGGGGGCGTGGCGGGACGCGGCGGCGCCGTCAGCGCGCCCCCAGTACCGCCTACGGCTGGGGCTAACGGCGCCGTGGTCGGCCCCTGGCCCTTCCTGTAAAGGCCGAAACCGGACAGGTAAGAGCTAGGTCGAGAAACACAAGAGGAAATGTGCTAGCGAGAAGAACCGAGTGGGGTCGAAGCACTTACCTAGCCTGGGGCCCTTTGAAACTCCACGGCTTGGGACTCAAAAGTGGCCGGCTGCCGCCGCGGAATCCTGTCTTCCCCAGCGGCGCGCCCGGGACGGCGAGGCTGGCCGGAGCTTCTGGCGCTTCTGACGCCAACTCAGTGTTCCCCCCCGTGCCCGTGGGGGCCTCGTTGCCCCCCACGTCCGGGACCGCCTTTGGCCCGGTCCCGGGGGCCGGGGTCACCGCCCATGGCTCTGGGGACAAGACCCGAGCGATGCCTGCTGGCGCCACACAAGCAGCGGCCGCCATGGTAGTCCCGGTCCTCCCGGGGTCTGCGCGGCTCGGAGAGGTAGCGGCCGGGACGACGGCCGCCGGGGCAATGACCTTCACCTTTTTGGTCGCCGCGAGTCCTGGATCGGGCCCCGCCGGTCGCTTCCCCTCCTTCTTCGACAATGTCGGTACTCCGACCGGCACGTCTCCTCCCTCCGAGGCGTCGAGTACCTCGACGATCTTTGGGGTAATCTGCGAGACAACGATACCCACGGCGTCGAATCGTGGGAGATCCTTCTGGATCCTCGCCCGCCCGCGATTACTGCAAAGCGGCGTCACGCCGTCAGGGAGCGTGCGGTCCGCCACGCCCCCTCCTTCCAGCGCCGACGCCATTAGCAGACCCATCGCCGCCTTGCTCAGGTCGTCGGGGTGGGTCCTGGTGACGTCCTTGGACCCGATATATAGCCAACAGGCCCGGGACCTCCTGTTGAGCGGCACCAGTCGCCGGTTGAGGAAATCGCCGACGACCATATACGCATTCAACCCAGCCGTCGCCAGGCTAGCGATGCGCGCCAACACTGGCGCTAACCGCGCGTCTTCCGGCGGTGACTCGGTCCAGCTCTTCACCTTCTGGGCCGCCTCGGTCGGGAGCAGGAGCCGGTCGTTGGCGTCGACACCGACGTAGACCCAGTTCTGGCGCCATAAATCCCATTTGTTTTTCAGCGCCATTGGGATAAACTCAACGCCAGGGCGGCTGTGGAAGTACACACAACCTACCCGCTCCGGTAGGTCGGTGGCCTTGTTCTTCGGCGCGCTTTTCATGGTGAAGTAGAGCCGGAAAAGGTCCACCGAAGGCATGATGCGCACAAATATCTCACACAAGTGCGCGAAAACCCCCAGCACCATCACGGCATTGGGGGTCAAATGCAGCATCTGTACCTGATATGTCTCCAGCACCTGGAGAAAGAAATCAGAGAACGGCGGAACTAACCCGCCGACCGCGTAATCAACAAAGTACACTGCTTCATTGGGCTCTTTCGGCGCCGGCTTCGACTCGCCAGGGCGCACCTCAAGCGCCGCCCTCCACCGTGTGGCGGCCGGCATCATCCTCTTCACCCGCTCCGCCCCGACGTCGTCGTTCACGCGCGACGGCGGAATCGCCCCGCCGTCCAGCGGCCTTACCCCGCGGCCGGCGCGTGTCATCGCGAATGCAGCGGCGAGAGTGGTTGAAGGAAGAACAAAGCGAGGAGAAGCACGCGTGAATGGGGGGCCTGAGCTCTGGGCACAAGGAGCAACCAGAGCGATGGCGATTCGAATTCGACAATGGGGGAAGCCGGCTGTTGCCCGCTGCTGCTTATAGCCTCGAAGAACCCGTGAAGCGCTCCTTCGACTCCACCATTACGACCCTCGATTGGCGGACCGAAAGTGGAAACTCTCCTCTCGTCTCGTCCCATCCCGGGAGATTATGGCAGCCTCGCCCCGCCTCCTGCTAAACCTGGTGGGCCCCGCGTCTTTTCGTTTCCCCAAGATATGGTCCTGTTCCTACCCGATTAAGGCCCCGGTCGAGCAACAGGCCCAGGGGCCTCTGTCGGCGAAACGGGAACGGGGGTCCCACGCTCTCCGGGGGCGCGAGGACCTTCGGCCTCATTAGCTCCCTGGGGCCTGCAGCCTCGGCGCCCCGAGCGTGCGGAGCCTGGGCGCGAGGGCGACTCGAGCAGGTCAGTTGCCAACCAACCGCATTAATGGCAAGGTGACGGCGAGGTGACGGGGCGAACGACCACTCCGTCCCCTGTGCAGTCAGAGTGCCCTTGACCGAGTGAGCTTCATTTTCCCACGCCCCGGCAGCAGAGGCAGGCGCCGTCCCATCTCCAAGCTCCATCCGCCCCCGGCGACGTGATGACCGTGCTGACCGGACGTCAGCAGCAACTCCGGCAGGGGAGACGTGCGCTGTCACATCCCCAGAATCTCGCCGCCCGCAGCAGCTGAGCAGCGTGACGACCCAGCGTGCAGCACCAACTCCGCCACGGGCTCAGCAGACGGGTGGGAGCGACGGGACGTTCCTCCAACTCCGGCGTGGACTCTCCTCCAGCGCGGCGCGGTGGACGGGCGTGGACAAGGACGACAAGACATAGCATACTAGCTCCCTCTCTCCCTCTCTCTCTCTCTCTCTGCGCATATGCAAGCTCGGCACTGTGGACTCCCCTGGGCTCTATAAAGGAGGATCCATGCCGCAGACGAAGGAGGCAGCTCAAGCTCCAGCGATAGACAACAAGCTCTCTCTCAGCCTCAAGTCCCCGGTGAGCTTCTGAGCTCCCGGGGGTCCTCCTTGTAAACTCCGACCCGCATTCATCTCTCTCTCTGATAGTTGAAAACACACAGGAGTAGGGTATTACGCTCCGGCGGCCCGAACCTGTCTAAACGCCTCCCATCTCCTCTGTGTGCCATGGTTCTCCGCCTTCCGGACGATCGATCTCTCTCCCGCGCGGTTACCACGGTTCGGACGGTCCGGACCCGAAGCGGACGGTCCGAACCTCTCTCTCTCAGCCCGGGCCCTCTTTCTAGCGCTAACGGTTCGGACAGCCCGATCCCGAATCGGACGGTCCGAACCTATTGATCTCTCAGCCTGGGCCCTTCTTCTAGCGCTGATCCATCGTACTGCTGATCCGACTGACGCCGACTTCGCCTGAGAACTACTCCCCTGGCCGAATCTCAAAGGGGGGTCTCCCGACTTCCCGCCGTCGAGGTTTCATCCTCCGACAAGGTATGATCCCACCTATCCCTCCAGAGCTAGGCACCTACTTCAGAATGAGAATCTTCGACAGAGATCGTTCCTTCAGTTTAGCAATCAATTAGATTCATACTGGCTTAGCTTGAAGCATGGCTTGCCGTTTCGAGGCTCGATGCTACTCTTGGGAACATTATTGATACATCGACTTTCAAGCATCTCGTAGTTGAGCGGTACTAATCAACAGTACCAAGATGGAAAAGGACTGTTGAACATGGATAAAACGAGAGTCGAACTCGCATGTCTCTCTTTTCCTATTAGTTAGGAAAGAAAGCCGATATAAACAGCTCCATATTAACGAATTGCCTCTGACTACTCTTCCTAGGCTGGTCAAACTATAGGATTCCCATTCATTTTGTCAAATTATTGGACAGACAGGTCAACCACTTGACCGAGGAGAGTAAGGTTCGTCACCACAGTCCCGAGAGAAGGTCTAGCTTAAAATCAAACCGAAGACAAAGCAACGAATGAAAGGAAGGACAGCTCGCTTTACAACCAGGGTGGGTCTCCTCAATGTGTATTCGACTACTCATTACGGAACTACCGATTGATCTGATTAGACCCCCCGCTAGCTCGATATTCTGAGTAGCTTTATCACTACCTTCAAAGACTCAGGTTTGATCACAGGCAAGGAAATCGTTTCAATTCTATATATGAAAAAAATGAAAGAGGAAAGCGTAAATCAATTTAGTTATCTTAGCTCTTTCAGGGAATCTTCTCTAGAGCCCTACCTGGAGTACTAGGATCTTTCCTTAGTCCTCCCAAAGACTGCATGCAAGAAAACCGTAGGGAAGAGGACAAGCTGGAAGAACACGCCCAAGATAAACTCCAAATCCATCCCTGAGGAAGAAGAAAGCTCACTGATACTGTATTGCTAGAAACTGGCACTGCAACTTCTGGGTTTTACCTTAGGATTGCACTTTTCTCTACAATTCGCTCAAGGGGGGATTTTCTAGATATACTAGGGGATCTTTTCTATTGTAACTATCCTCCTTTATCAAGTTTGATAACTGGTTTGACATCGTCTTTATTATTACTCAGAAACTGACGCTAGAAGGGTGGGCTTTTTCACTTTTGCTTTCTTTGTCTGCAGAGAAAGCCTCACCAAGGAAGAAAAAAAAATCGATATAGCATAGCCCTACTAAAAAAGAGGATTCTTAGAAAGATTCTCAAAACTTATCACGGAATTTGGACCCACTAGGACTCAGCGGGATTTCTAGTAAATCAAGCTCTCAAGGGTGGAAGCCAGCCCCCACTACTCAATGTTATCACCCTGCAGGATTCGACAATGGATTTGTCTTCCTCAGTCTCTTTGAACTTTTCCAATCCTGCTATTTTCCCCCAGTCTTCAGGAGTAATATGATCCCTGAGGGTCAATCCTTTCCCTTCCCCCCTTTGCCCTTGAAAATGAAAAATCACTACCAATGCAAAAAAATGAAATGAACAATTGCTACTTCTTTATTAAATTACACCAAAAAGAATGTAAGAGAAAACAAAGAGCCAACCTAAAACTTAACTACCCCTTGCCCTCCCACTGAACCCTTCTTTCTATACAATAAAAAAGGAAGAGCGCACCAAAACAAAAAAGAATAAAGAAAAAATTCCGCAACTTATGTTCTCATTGCAGTGGCACCTGTTAAAGTGGTGGCAAGAAAGAAAAGACCAAAAAGAAGGGTTTTTTAATACCTCTGACGAAGTGAACCAAGCAGTCTGATCATCCTTGCCCGTCCCCCTCTTCTATCAACCGTTGAAAGAGCATCGCCTAGGGATGAACCATATCGATCCAAGGTTGCAAGGAAAGAAGAAAGGTAAACTAGACCATAGGAATCTTCTGATGAAGTCAATTAGAGAGGATGGTGTTGACGCCGAAAACCCGCCGGGGGCCGTCCGGCGTCTGGGTGACACGCGAAGGCCTGGGAGATTTGCTTCACTCCAGTGCAGGTCCTAAAGTCTTGAGGTTCGTAGGCGTGCCAGTCAATTTGACCCTGTAATTGACAAGGAGGAAAATGTTAGATCAATGAGCCAATCGGCTGGAAGCCGATCTAGACTGGTTTCATCAGCCGATGGCCGATGCGCACTGTAGCACTTATACATCGGCTTAAGGCCGATGACGGCAAGAGCAATAACGTACTAATAAACAAATATCGTGCTAGCCGATCGTCGAAGGGATACTCAAAAACCGGCTATAAACTTGATAAAATAAGCAAGTATAATGCATAAATAAATCAAATAAATCCTAGCCGATCATAGTCTAGTGTTACTGGTGTTGCCATGAAGATATGCCTGTGCCCGGGCACTTGCTTATATCGGCTCCCGGGATCTTCGTCCGTTGTCCGGGCCCATACACTGGTCCTTACCCAAGCTCATGCCCGGGCCCTCACCTGGGGTCGTGCCCGGGAACCTGCTTGTACTTGTACTTGGATCGGCAGAATAAACCCATCGGCTAGCCCTTAGCCGATTGTAACAATAATACAGGCAAGAACATATAATAAAGTATGCAATAGCGTAAATGATAAATAATTGATAAGCTAGCCGACTACTGAATAGAGCGAGTATAGGATAAGACAATGGATAAATGTAGTCGGCTTTAACAGATAACTTATCGGCTAAGAACTCCGATAACACTATCGCACAACACCATCGGCTCATCAAGAGTAAAGCTATTATCGTCAGTCTAGTAGATCGGACCCAACCGTTGCAGCATAGACCGACAATGATAACAATACCTCAATAGGCCGATAGATATAATGCGATCGTGATGAAGATAACTTACCGGCTATGCACTCCGATAAGACGCCTGCGCACAAAGTATCGGCCTAGCAGGACCGACTTATCACTAGCAGTTCAGTAGGTCGGACCTAACCGATGCAGCACGAACTGATGATAAATCGCTCCCAGTAAGTCGATACAGTCTATGCACACGTGATGTGATATACCTAATCAATCTATGAGATCAAACTGAACTGATGCAGCCATAGATAAAGTAAATATATCGTGGTAAGCCGACTACCATAAACCAACTAGAATATCGGACCTAACCGAGGAAGTCCTAGCCGATTGGTAGCCGGGGTGACGAGACTTACCCTCTTGCAGGAGTTCGGACCTAACCGATGCAGCCTGGCTCGAGAAGCAGGATCCCGTCGAAAGGGTGGCGATGAGCCGAATTTTGTATTGATCTGTGGTTGATAATCTACAAGGTCCTCGGGCATACGTATATATACCCCGAGTTACATGAGTCCTTATAGGACACGGTATATGATTTCCTATCTATAATAGTAAACGCTAACTAATCCTGACCGGACACGAGGTCAGGTTCCCTAAAAAAGATAAATCTTTTCCTAATAAATATAGTAATTAACTGCCACGTGTGGTCTTCACGGCTCTTTCTCGGACTCGGCCTGCTCCTTGAACCAATTTCTGTTAACCGACTGCAATCGTTCCCTTGACTGAATCTGATACAAGGCCTTACCAAATTTTGGCGTTAACACATGCCCCCCAATTTCGGAGTTCTCCAATAGGACTTCTAAATTCTTTCATTTTGGGCCTCCAGATTTCTCCCATACCGAGGTGGCCCAAGATAGCCCACTTGCCATAAATGTTTGAAACAGTGCCAACGGCCTCGATTCCTGCTCGGCTGTCATACCTCTATAAAAACGCTTCGTCTTCTTGCCTTTTTTATGCTTTCACATCACTAGAGCACCACCGCTTCATCTTCCACATCCTCACCAAGTTCTAGCGAATCCAGACGAATCATTGCAACCTTTCTCTCCGGCCGTTGATCCCTGCAACTTCTCCTATTTCCGCGATGGCATCGGCATCTGCAGTTCCTGAGGTAATCTTCTCACCCGATTATTTTCCCCCAATCTGCAATCTATACGAACCCGATCTGCTATGTTCTTCACCTGTTCTTCGTCGTGTTCTTGTTTACTGTAGCATCTTAGAGCCCAGATCTTGATTCCGGCCGCCGATTACCCCAGCTTTTTCTATCATGGCCCTATGGGCAGCGAAGATCCCACCGATTTCATCGGTGCCGAAACCCAACGCGTTCCCTTCAAGAACTCGACTATGTTGGTCAGTGACTGGACCAACAGCTTCAGATCATGGCCGAGTAAGCTGTCCGGGTGGAGAGATTGGTACCTCAGGGTATCGGCTGCAAAGAGGACCTATTGGGAAGAATCTCACATCGGCCACTGCATCAATCTCTCCCTGGCTGATATGGAAAGGAACGAGTCCCTACTTGCATCGGCCTCATACTACTGGTCTGATGCTCTCAATGCTTTCATGTTCGGGCATGGGCCGATGACCCCCACTTTGCTGGACATGACCATGCTCACCTGCCTGGATACGACAAGCTACATCAACCCCTTCAAACTCCGGTTCAAGCCTGCTCACCGGCTTCAAACAAAAAACATCGGCGGCTGGTCCAGGTATATATCTCTCCACAACAAAGGAACTGGACCGGTTGATGATCGAGAGCATGTCGCTTTTCTGAACTTGTGGTTGGAACGGTTCGTCTTTGGTGGTGCAACCCTCGGCCCGACGACCAATATGCAATGCCTGGCAGAGTGCTTGGCCGATAGGAAACAAATTCCGTTGGGGCACTATCTCCTTGGCGCCACCTACCAGCTACTTCACCAGGTGGCAACTAAGCTATCGGCTGGCCAGCCCGTCGGCCACATTGGGGGTCCTTGGTGGTTTGTTCAGCTCTGGCTCAATATTTATACCTCCAAGGCTATCCCAGAAACCTCTCTCCTCAAGCAATCCTTCCCGGCCGATTTCCCAGAAGATCAAGACCCTGTTTACCGCCGATGCATCTCTATGGGCGAAGCTGCATCGGCCCTTTCTGGCGGCAAGATAACCCCCGCTGAAGTTAGTGATGGTGAACGGGGTTCCCAATCTTCCGTCAGATAGATAGCTTTCGTTTTTGGTGGAACGCGACACACCGATCCGGCTTCAGATCAGAAGATCCGATTCCTGCAACCTTAGCACCACGATTCCTCTGGTTATCAACCGTGTCACAAATCCGGTTGACCTCGCCAAGAAGGCTAATCCCTGCCTGCGAAACGAAGAACACAAGCAAGAACCCGAAAGTACGCAACTCAATTAAAGTGACAATTGCAGATGAATGATTAAGCACTCGAAGTTGGGGTTTCACAACCGATGACGGCGACTGTTCTAATACAGATTGATCTAAAGCAAAACCCAAAACCTAACGTGGGCGGCGGCTACTGAATATATAGTGTAAGGGTCGTCACACCCCCTGGACGCGCCCTCTAACAGGCTCTAAGACGATACACGGCCCAACGGGCCAAAAGACGGTACCCTGGCAGATTCTGGACGCTGATTTGTTTCGACGATTTCTGTTGACTCCGGTGGAATTTGGACATCAAACCAAAGCCATTGGTTAGCTTATAAAATTATCTTTCCATGCATATGTGGATCGTCGAAAACAGAGTCCGTATGCGTCCTGGGCGTCCGTTTTACTGCAGGCTGTTCCTGAAGTCCGAGGCAGACTCGAACTCGAGTTGGACTGGGCCTCCGGCTTGTCTTGGGTGTCCTTGCTGGTCTTCTCCGCCTCCACACCTCTCTCCAAGTGCTTCATGATCCTTTTCAATGTTCCTAAGCAAAATAACATCATTAGGTAGCAATCTATTCTCAAAACTATGAAAAGGATCGCTTAAGAACGAGCTCACCTCTAGATTTAATTGTCGCATTCGAGCTCGGGTCATTGGACCTTGCATAACGGTTGGAGGATCAGCGGGTGCATCCAAAGGAGTGATGTCCTCATCATCCTCCCCCTCTTGAAATGGAGTCGTCCTCGACTCAAGCTCATCCTCTTCTCCCAAGTATGGCTTCAAATCTGCAATGTTAAATGTAGGACTAACCCCGAACTCGGGTGGCAACTCAAGTTTATATGCATTGTCATTTATTTTCTCAATTATCTTAAAAGGACCAGCAGCTCTTGGTATTAATTTAGATTTACGCAACTCTGGAAATCTATCTTTTCTCAAGTGCAACCAAACCAAATCACCCGGTTCAAGTTTAACTTCCTTTCTACCTTCACTACCAGCAATTCTATACTTTTCATTCATCTTTTCAATATTTGCCTTAGTGGATTCATGCAATTTAAGAATAAACTCAGCGCGCTCTTTAGCATCATTATGTGTTCTCTCAGTGGTAGGTAAAGGTAAAAGATCAATGGGAGCACGGGGGTTAAATCCATACACTACCTGGAATGGACTTACCTTGGTGGTGGAGTGTTCCGCCCTATTATATGCAAACTCCACATGCGGCAAACACTCTTCCCACACCTTCAAATTGTGCTTCAAGATTGCTCTCAACATGGTGGACAAGGTGCGATTCACTACCTCAGTTTGTCCATCGGTTTGGGGATGACAAGTTGTAGAAAACAGCAACTTTGTCCCCAATTTATTCCACAAAGTGCGCCAAAAATGACTCTGGTGCTCAATCCCTCGAATAGGTGGAAGCCCTGGAGGTAACTCAGTGGGAAACACGTCACTATATTCCTGCAAAAGGTTAGTGACAGAAAGCGGCAAAGTGCTAGCTATAGCATCAGTGGAAAATAAAGCATCTTTGCATATCAACGCATAGCACACATCATTAATCTCTGCAAGATCAGTTTTAGTGGCAAGCATAACAGGACTTTTTAATTTAATTGCTTGCTGTTTTTCAGGTTTAGCATCAACTTGCTTAGCGTCACTAGCAACTCTCTCTCTATCAGCTTGTACAATTTGTGCAGGGGTCATAGGTAGCAAAGTAATTTTTTGTCCCTTATGCATAAGTGTATATTTATTACTTCTACCATGGTGTGTAGCATCATTATCAAATTCCCATGGACGACCCAACAAGAGAGAACAAGCTTGCATCGGTACCACATCACAATCTACAAAATCAGCGTATGTACCAAGGGAAAAATACACCCGGGCTGTTTGTGTTACCTTTGCCTTACCCGAGTCGTTGAGCCACTGAATATGGTACGGATGTGGATGTGGTCGCGTGGTCAATCCAAGCTTCTTGACCAAATCAGAACTCACCAAGTTGTTGCAGCTTCCTCCGTCAATGATGACTCGTGCACGCCGATTTTTAATGACGAAGACAATCTGAAACAAGTTATGGCGTTGCAGCTTTTCTGCTTCCTCCATCTGTGTACTGAGAACTCTCTGTACAATGATGGCTCGATGGTTTCCTGCGTCGTCTATGCTCAAAGAAAGGCCATCTCCACCATGATCATCGTCCGAGGTAGCTTCATCAACAATATCTTCCTCTACATCAGAAGTGCTAATGTAGCCTCCATCTTCTGTAGCAATGTATGCCCGTTTGCTAAGACAATCTTTCTGCACGTGACCAAGTCCATGGCAGCGATGGCACTGAATGGAAGAAGAGCGCCCGGTGGAAGCCACAGATGATGCACTCTTGGTCGGCTCCGGCAAACGAGCCTTACCAGATTCCATGGTACGGGCGGCCGAAGGTGAAGGAGCTGAAGGACGTGTGCTCGCTGGTGGTGGAGGACGAGCACTCGACGAAGGGAGTGGTTTCGTTGGCGGCGCCGGTGTTGTCGTCTTGGGTGTGAAGGAGCTGCTGAAGTTGCTGCTCCGGCTCCGTTGCTGTTGTCGGCCCTGTAATTCCTTTTCTGCAAGCATAGCAAGCTGGAACAAATGGTTGGTAGTAGTAAATTCTTTATAATCAACAATATCCTGAATTTCACGCCTCAATCCACCATAAAAGCGACACACTTTATCCTCCGGATCCTCTACTACCCCACAACGTATCATGCCCTTTTGCAGCTCTGCATAATATTCCTGGACAGACATATTTCCCTGATCTAAGCGCTGCAATTTCTTACGCAAATCACGTTTATAAGAAGGAGGAATAAAGCGATCACGCATTGCTTCTTTGAGCCTATCCCATGACTCAGGTTGTAGGTGCAAAGTAGCTAGTTCTTGCCACCAGATGATAGCAAAATCTTTAAATTCACTAGTAGCTTGTCTAACCTTATGTTGATCAGGTACAAGGTGGGAAGCAAATTTTTGTTCTACTGTCATCTCCCAATCAAGATATTCTCAGCATCATATTTTCCATAAAAGGATGGTATGGTAAATTTTATTTTCGCATAAGGATCATCATTATTAACATTACCACGATTACGCTGATTACCTCCCATACCTGTGCGATTGCGGTGAAGTCTTTGACGCAGAGTGTTCTCGCGTGTCGCCCTCGCATCAACTAGACCATCGTCACCGTAGACAACACCCTCGTCGAGGATCACGTCATCATTCTCGTCCTTGTTGTCATCGTTGGTAGCTGGATGGTTGGCCTCAAGCTGTTGAACCTTCCCGGTCAATGTGGACACTCGCCTGTCCACGCTCTCAAGCGAATGGGCGACGTCCTTCATGGCCGTTCTGACTACATCCGTTAGCTTGGCCACCTCCGCTAGCATCTGCTCCTTCAGGTCCTGCAAGTCACTTTTCAAAGCAGGCTCGTCGTTTGGCATGGTTAGTTATGAAATAAAATCCCTATCAACTATTTATGGGTCGGTGGGATCACACCCTCACTCACGTCTTACTGAGTTCTTACCAAGTTCTTACCAACGCAAGCAGTGGATGGTACAACCGGCGGCTGGTTCGTGATACCTGTGAGGCAGTGGCACCGAGGTTGCAAGGATCTTTTCTGTTCTGATCTGAAGAATATGTGGAGCTTGGAAGGCACACAAAGAGAAAAATATGTATTTGTGGCACACAAGTCAGTAACAGATAGCAATGCTGAATTATAGTCCCAAGTACCTGTTCTCGTTGCTGGCCTAAAGGTGTTCAAGTACAGGTGTGTGACAAACAAGGTGGTGGAAATAAGGATGATGAGCAGCAAAAGTGTCAGAAACAAGGTACAAGACAGCACACGCTAACACAGCTCAACTTGGTGTTCTCTATGTGCTCCTCTAAATATTGTTCCTCTTTTGCCCCTCTCTTTTTTTCTCTTTTTTGGGCTGTCTTTGTTTTTTTGGGAAAATTTGACTTTTTCTTTTTATTTTTTTGATCTTTCTTTTAGCCTTAGGAGCACACAGGAAGTAACCACAGAAAAGTTGAGCTCAAACAAGTGAAAGGCGTGGCCTGTGGAATTTTCAGAAGATGCGCCCAAAATTCGAGAAAGGCTTGCGGGCTCGGAAAGACGATCTTCCGGGCTGTTTTACGGCAAAATAGAATCGCTGAACCCGCCAAAGGGGGGAGAGACGGATGCGAAATTTTTTCTGATTCCGAAACATATATGGTTTGCTGAAAACGGAGTTCGTATGCGAAAGTTATGCCTGTTTTACGAACGGACTCCGAATTAGAGGACAAAACGGACAGAAAGTGCGGAAAGTTGGTGATTTTGGCTAGGGTTTGATAGAACAGTGGGGGAAAACACACGAACTGGACTCAAACACAATCTAACCAGCAACAAGACCTCGACCTAGGACACAAACTCAACACGACGGACTCTGCGACTGACAAATGCAAAGGCTATGGCGCGGATGGTTGTAGGACAGGAAAAACAAGTATGGCGGTGGACTATGGGACGAAGGCAAAACACTCAACTATGGGTAAGTTGCAAACCTGACGGTATTCCTGAAGCTCTGATACCACTTGATGGTGAACGGGGTTCCCAATCTTCCGTCAGATAGATAGCTTTCGTTTTTGGTGGAACGCGACACACCGATCCGGCTTCAGATCAGAAGATCCGATTCCTGCAACCTTAGCACCACGATTCCTCTGGTTATCAACCGTGTCACAAATCCGGTTGACCTCGCCAAGAAGGCTAATCCCTGCCTGCGAAACGAAGAACACAAGCAAGAACCCGAAAGTACGCAACTCAATTAAAGTGACAATTGCAGATGAATGATTAAGCACTCGAAGTTGGGGTTTCACAACCGATGACGGCGACTGTTCTAATACAGATTGATCTAAACCAAAACCCAAAACCTAACGTGGGCGGCGGCTACTGAATATATAGTGTAAGGGTCGTCACACCCCTGGACGCGCCCTCTAACAGGCTCTAAAGACGATACACGGCCCAACGGGCCAAAAGACGGTACCCTGGCAGATTCTGGACGCTGATTTGTTTTTTCGACGATTTCTGTTGACTCCGGTGGAATTTGGACATCAAACCAAAGCATTGGTTCAGCTTATAAAATTATCTTTCCATGCATATGTGGATCGTCGAAAAAGAGTCCGTATGCGCCTGGGCGTTCCGTTTTTACTGCAGGCTGTTCCTGAAGTCCGAGGCAGACTCGAACTCGAGTTGGACTGGGCCTCCGGCTTGTCTTGGTGTCCTTGCTGGTCTTCTCCGCCTCCACACCTCTCTCCAAGTGCTTCATGATCCTTTCCAATGTTCCTAAGCAAAATAACATCATTAGGTAGCAATCTATTCTCAAAACTATGAAAAGGATCGCTTCAGAACGAGCTCACCTCTAGATTTAATTGTCGCATTCGAGCTCGGGTCATTGGACCTTGCATAACGGTTGGAGGTCAGCGGGGTGCATCCAAAGGAGTGATGTCCTCATCAGTTAGTCAGTGGTTCAAGGGGTTTTATTACGGCTTTACCAGGGATGCCACTCTTTGGTTTGCGTACAATGACGCATCATCATTCGAGATGCCCTCTTACTTTGATCCACTCAAAGCTCTGAATGATGATAAGTCTAAAGCCATATTCCTATCGGCTACCAGTCCTTGTCTGCTGCCAACCGGCTTTTCTCTGGGCCGAACTCAGCCATCGTATGAGTTCTATCATCCATCAATCGGCTCTCGCCAATTTGGCCTTGGTCAGCTCCCGATAGGCCTATTCTTCATCGACAAACTCCAAGCCCGGGGCACGGTCAGCAGCGCCCTGGAATATGATCGGCTGTGGTCTTTGACAGACTCCCTCCTGCTAGGCGCCGCCACCGAGGTGTTCATCTGCACTGCCAACACCAAGCTCTTTGTCCGATGGTGGTCAGAATGGAAGAAACATCTGTTCTGCTTAGCACCCGCCTGTTACTGTTCCCGTCTGGACGCCGACTATGTTGAATCCAAAGACGAGGTAACACTCGCAAGCTTTAATCGCCTTCTTCAACCAACTCTCACCCCCAATTTTGCAGGCCGCCAGCGTCGAACCCCCAAGAACAAGTAACAGCGGTCGGCTGATCCAGTATCAACCTCCATCGGCCACCCCAAACTTAGGGCGTGATGCTCCATCTCCATCGGCTCTTCTCAAGGCGCCTCGGCCAATGGTCCAAAAATGTAAGAAGTTAGCGCATCGTCCTTCCTCAAAGAAACAGAAGACCGATGCCGATGTTGCTGCCACGACGCCACCTTCTCCCCAGACCACATCGGCTCCTTCGTCCCCTCAGGTATTCACCAAGCCTTATTATTATTATCATCCACTTCCTTATTTTATCTTACCAAATCCTTTTTCAGCTTGAATCATCGGCTCCAGAACCTCACCATCCCTCTGACGTCCCTCCAAGCGTTGAGCCGATGACTTCTCCAGCTGCTCCCCTCTCAGCACCAAGTCCTCTGGTTGCTGATGATACTGTCCCTACTCCATCGGCTGACATCGGCCCCCTCGAAGAACAGCCCATTCATCCCCCCGAAGCCGATGTCACTCAAGCCGCTGATGTCCTTCCTCAGGTAACCTTTTTATGCTCAAATTTTGCTTCTAATCTCTTATTGATCGCTTCACCGATGTCAACCTTGCAGTCCTTGGCCAACTTGTTCCCTTTTGACATCGGTCAATATCTAGAGGTAGAAGAAGCTACGACCACCAGTGCGGCCTCCAAACCGTCCTTCTCAGCCGACGTGCGCGAGTACTTAACGAGCATCATCAGCCGGCTGGAAAATCCGATCGACGCACTGGTAGAAGACTGTGGGCCAATCCGGGCAAGATTTGCAGACATTGAACACCACCTGCCCGAAGAACTTGTTGATGCATTGACCCCTGCAGCATACTTGGAATCCCACAGATTCAAACTCATCAAACTCAGACAGCGCATAACCGATCGCGCTGACCAACAGAAGACCACCGAAGACATCCAAGCCGATCGGCTATTAGCCCAAGCAGAGAAGAAAAAGCTTGATGATATGGCCGCTGTCCCCCAAGAGCTCCAACCTAAGTTAGACCAGCTGAAGAAAAAGGAGGCCGATTTGCTGGCAGAACTTGAAAAAGTTCGCAAAGACCTCACAGCAACAGAATCCCAACTAATCGGCCTACCGCAAGCTGTCCAGGACCAAGAGGCCAAGGTTGCAGCGATAGTACGTCAAGTCATTCATCGGCGCAAGAACCTGAAGACCATCCCGGGCTCTGATGAAGATGACATCCGTGCTATCAATGAGATTGATCAGATCCGCCTGCGCGCAATTGAAGTGATCCAAAAATTCTTGTAAATCTTAAACCTTTGTAACTGACGATCTTCTGGAACATACCGACCATCCTTCTGCTGTCATATAATCTGATCGGCTCTGCTACTTATCTCTTTCAACCTTGATAATTTTTTTGCTTGTTTTGATCTAAAGGCGATATCAACTGATATCGGCTGTCTTTAGGCGATGTAAAAAAAACACCGGCTTTCCGAATTACTTAGAAATCGGTCATACTTAACCGATTTAAGAATCAATCCACACGCTAGGGTAGTACTTCTTGAGGTATTTTCCGTTAAGCGCTTTAGCAAATTCTATCCCATTGAGATCTTCTAACATATAAGCATTACCAGGCACACAACGATTAATCCGATAGGGCCCTTCCCAATTAGGCAACCACTTCCTGAACTTATTATCTCTGGACCCGATCGGCAAAATCAACTTCCACACAAGATCTCCCTCGGCAAACGACTTATTCACCACCTTTTTGTTGTAATGCCGAGCTGCCCTAGCCTTATTTTCCTTGATCCTTTCCAACGCTCTTAACCGATTCTGAGCCAAATCTTCAAGTTCATCTGTCATCAAATTATAATAATTATCGGCTGTCAACTGATTCTGCAAAGAAATTCTCCTAGAGCCGATGTTAGTCTCCCATGGTAAAACTGCCTCATGTCCATATACCAACTGATACGGCGGCACCCGAGTAGATCCGTGGCATGCCATCCGATAGGCCCATAGTGAATCGGCTAATGTAGTATGCCATCGCCGTGGCTGCTCATCAATCTTCCGCTTAATTAACTTGATCAAACTCTTGTTAGAAGCTTCTGCTTGTCCATTGGCCTGAGCGTAATAAGGCGACGAATTTAATAGCTTGATTCCCATACTGGCAGCAAATTGTTGAAACTCATCAGACACAAAGATGGACCCCTGATCAGTAGTTATCATCTGAGGAATCCCAAACCGATAAATAATATGCTCCTTTACAAACCCGACCGCTTCCTTGGACGTAACTTTCTTCAAAGGAACCGCTTCCACCCACTTGGTAAAATAATCTGTCGCCGCCAATATAAACTTATGTCCCTTACCTGATGGAGGAAAAATCTGGCCGATCATATCAATTCCCCAACCTCTGAACAGCCACGGTTTGATGATAGGATTCATAGCCGATGCTGGTGCCCGCTGTATATTTCCAAACTTCTGACAATCTTGACATCCTTTATAATACCTAAAGCAATCTTCCAGCATTGTCGGCCAAAAATACCCTACTCTTCTCAACAACCACTTCATCTTATGAGCCGATTGATGAGTCCCACAGATGCCTTCATGCACTTCACACATAACCACTTTGGCTTCTTCCAAATCCAGGCATCTAAGCAGAACTCCCTCAAACGTCCGATAATACAACTCCCCATCAAGTAGCACATACTTAGTAGCTTTATACCGAATCTTCCTGGAAACGGACTGCGACGGGTTTCGCAAGTAATCAATTATCTCCTATCTCCAGTCATCGGCCTTGTTCTGGACATCAATATCGGCTACCTCCATCTCAACCTGCCTATTCAGCCGATATCCTGAAGCAATTTGTGCAAGATCATTGACTTCTAAATTCTGCTCCCTGGGAATATGATCTATTGACACCATCTTGAAATCTTTCAATAAATCCATACATTCTTCATAATATGACCTCAAAACATCATCTTTGCACTCATATTCTCCAGATAACTGCTTGATCACCAACAAAGAATCACCAATAACCTCTACGATATCGGCTCCTATTTCCCTCAAGAGTTGAAGTCCTTTCAGCACTGCCTCGTATTCTGCTTGATTATTAGTCCGATAAGGCTTAATCGTAAAAGCAAACTCAAAACTTGCCCCCCGAGGCGATACAATAACTAAACCGATCCGTCAAAAAATAAAGTCCATGGGATCGGCTCCGCATAATCTTCGTGAGACCCTCTGTGCTGTACAATAAAATCGGCCACTGCTTGTCCCTTAATCGCCTTAGCCGATTCATACCTCAAGTCAAACTCTGTCAAGGCAAAAATCCACTTGCCAACTCGCCCTTTCAAGACTGGAGCCGACAACATATATTTGACCACATCGGCCTGGCAAACTACTGTACACTCAGCCGATAGGATGTAATGCCTTAACTTTGTACACGAGAAATATAAACATAAGCATAACTTCTCCACCGCAGGATATCTCGTCTCAGCATCCAGAAGTCTCCTACTTAGATAGAACACAACTCGCTCTTTGCCTTCAAATTCTTGGATCAAAACAGAGCCGATGGACCTCTCATCAGCCGACAAGTATAACCTGAACGGCACTCCTTTCTGCGGCGGAATCAAAACAGGTGGGGAACTAAGATAATTCTTGATCGCGTCGAACGCCTTCTGCTGCGCTGCCCCCCACACAAATTCTTGATCGGCCTTCAACTTTAGTAACGGTGTGAAAGACTCAATTCTTCCTGATAAATTTGATATAAATCTTCTCACAAAATTAATCTTGCTGATCAACGATTGCAACTCCGTCTTATTGCTTGGTGGCTCCGTAGTCTTAAGGGCTCTGATACTTCGCTGACTAACTTCAATCCCTCGCTCATGAACCATAAAACCCAAAAATTGCCCAGCAGATACACCAAAAGCGCACTTATTGGGATTCATTCTCAGTCCGTATTTCTTGGCCCTCTCCAGCACTCTTCGTAAATCGGCTATATGGCTTTCCTCACTTTTAGACTTAACCACCACATCATCAATGTAGATTTCCACCAACAAGCCGATGAGATCATGAAATATATAATTCATCGCTCTTTGATAAGTCGCACCGGCACTCTTTAATCCAAAAGTCATTACTACCCACTCATACAAGCCGATAGCTCCAGGACATCGAAACGCAGTCTTGTGTATATCCTCTTTGGCCATAAAAATCTGATTGTATCCTGCATTGCCGTCCATGAAGCTGATAATCTTGTGACCTGAGGCTGCATCCACCAGCAGATCCGCTATCGGCATTGGGTATTCATCCTTAGGGGTAGCTTTATTTAGATCCCAGAAATCAATACATATCCTCAATTTCCTATTTTTCCTCTCCACCGGGACGATATTAGAAACCCACTCAGCGTATCGGCATGGTCTTATAAATTTGGCATCATATAACCTTGTGATCTCTGCCTTGATCGACTCATATAATTCTGCCTTGAACCTTCTTGGAGCCTGTTTGAACGGCCGATACCCTGGTTTAATAGGCAGCCGATGTTCAACAATCGATCTGCTCAATCCTGGCATCTCATGGTACTCCCAGGCAAAACAATCCCGATGTTCCTTCAGCAGTGCTATCAACTCCTCTCGTAGCTCAGGACCTAATTTTTTGCTTATGTACGTCGGCCTTGGCCTATCTCCTGGTCCAATATCGATCTCTTCCAAATCATCAGCCGATGTAAATCCTCGCCCCAGTTTCCCCTCGAAGTCTTCAATAGATCCCATCAGAGTAACAATTCGGAGCCGACTTGCTGGATCGGCTGTATCCCCTGGCTAGTAACCTTGAGGTAATCTCCTTCCCAAACTCTCCCGGATAGGCAGTCAACACCATCGGCTTCCCAGACTGGTAGATCGGTCATGGCAATATTGGTCGACCGATCTGCTAGCACCACCTCGACTTGATCTCCCTGCCACTGTATTAGACATTGATGCATTGTCGAAGGCACGCAACAGTTCGCGTGAATCCAGTCCCTGCCGAGAAGCAAACTATATGACCCCTTTTCGTCAATGACAAAAAACGTGGTGGGTAATGTCTTACTCCCTACTGTCAGCTCCACGTTTAATAAGCCTTTCGCTTCTGATGAATTCCCACCGAAGTCTTTTAACACCATATTTGTCTTGATCAAATCTTCGGCAGTCTTCCCCAATTTTCGGAATGTGGCTTGAGGCATAAGATTAACCGCTGCTCCTCCATCAACCAACATCTTTGTCATCGGCCTTCCGTTTACGTAGCCCCTGATGTATAATGGCTTCAGGTGCCGATGCTCTGACTCCTCGGGTTTATCAAATGTAGCTTGGTCAGGTCGCAGTGTCAGCTGAGCGAAAACTTCCTCTCCACCCTCCTCGTCTGACGAGAACGCTCTGTATTCTCTGGGCAGAAAGAAAACCATGTTCACTGGAGCCGATTCGTCTTCATCGTCCTTCCTCTTTACTTGCCAGACTTGTTTGGTCCTCTTGAGACGATGATCGGCTTCCTCTTGATCTTGGCGCTGCTCTTCTTTTTGCTCTCGGTGTCGTAACCGTTGTGCCCTTCTCTTCTGATTCTTCGTGAATATGCCGCTAGGAGACCACTGAGGATTCTGGACCTGTTTCTCATGTGCTTCTTCTTCATCCTCTTCAAAGAACTCTTCATGGATCGGCCCTAGTCGGCTATAAACCGATGCTCTTTTCCCAAACGGCCGATCTTGTGAAAACCTCTGCTGCTGATCACGGCGATTTACTACACTGCTACACTCGGGGCAATTTTCAACTGATGGCAGTCTCATCCCTTGATCCCAGCAGAACCGGAAGAATGGGCAGTCCCAGTGTGGATTATATTGTTCTGGTTCATCCCTCTGTTCCTCATATCTTGAATATTTTTCTATCATGTCCGATGAAGTAATCCTTGACTTGTACCTTTGATGTCTCGCTCCATCGGCCTGATTCTTTGATGATGACCCCGCATAGACCATGTTTGCGGGGAACGGGTGCCCATCTATCTTCATTGGCTTTTTGTCTTCAAACTTGATTCGTCCTTGCTCAACAGCCAACTAAATTTGTTGCCGAAAAACCTTGCACTCGTTAGTATGGTGCGATATCGCATTGTGCCACTTGCAATATTTCTTCTTTTTTAGTTCTTCGGCTGATGGAATCACGTGGTTTGGCGGCAATTGTATTTGCTTTTCCTGTAACAACAAGTCAAAGATCTTATCGGCTTTGCTTACATCGAAATCATACCGTTCCTCTTTGCCGATATCTTTGACCCACGGGCATGATACTGACTTCTTGTTCCTGGCCCACTCCGCCAATCCAACCTCAGCATCGGATTCCTCACCATCTGAGCCTGATGAATAGACCTGAACCTGAGCAACCCTCCTCTGGTATTTGTCCTTTTTCGCCTCTTGAAATCGGCTTTCATGAGCCGATACCTTCTGTACCAGGTGCGACAAAGATTCGAACTCTTGAGATGAAAACCTCTCTTTGTTGGCGCCAAGAGTCCCTGAAAAGCCAGATCGGCCAGATGCCCATCGCTCAGGTTTAAACTATAACACCGGTTTCTGATATCCCGAAATCGCTGAATGTATTCCGGTACTGTTTCATCTAGTCGTTGCTTAACCGATGTCAAATCTGACAGTCTCAGCTCATGAATTCCAGCGAAGAAATATTTGTGAAACTGTTTCTCCAGATCGGCCCACCCCCGAACAGAATTCGGCGGTAATGAGGAGAACCATGTAAAAGCCGATCCAGATAGTGATAGGGGAAAAAACCTAACCCTCAGGGCCTCTTCAGCCGATGCCTCCCCGCACTGCGCCAGGAACCGGCTGACATGTTCTACTGTAGACGTGTTGTCCTGCCCTGAAAACTTAGAAAAATCCAGGACCCTGTATCGGTGTGGTAACGGAACCCTGTCAAACCACTCAGGATATGGGTGCCGATACATGAACGCTTGTTCCTTGGGCTTGATCCCGAACTGCTCCCTTACTATCTCCTCAACCCGTGCCGATAAGTCTTCTTCTCTTGCATTCTCCTGTTGATACTGCTGATACTGTATCGGCGGGGTTGGTTGCCGATTCTGTCTGTGATAGTCCCTCTGGTAGGCACCTGGATCGGCTCCTCCTCCCGGATAGTTCTGCTGGTATCCCCCATAATAAATAGATCGGTGATATCCAGGAGGGATATCCTGTTGCCCCCCAGCCTGGTTCTGCGCGAACAAGTGTTCTGGTATATCCTTGCTAATGTTGTAATTAACTTGGCCTGGCTCTATCTTCGGTGGGAGAAAAACAGGGCCCCGAGTTGGTTCTTGGGCAATCGATTCATCAACAGTCTTCTTGATAAGATTATGCAATGTATTTACTAAGACCCCCGACTGATTGATGAGCGCGTGGTGTACAGCCTCATTGACCATCTCCTGTAAAGGCTTGATTGGTGGACTCTCGGGTTGTGTGCGGCTCGATTCTCCTACCAGTACTGGTTTTGGGAACTGAGACTTCTGAATCGGCCCTTGCCTTGTCATACTGAAGGATTGTAGGCACAGCTTCTGGAAATTTGTCATGGTCTGTTCAACTTGCTGTTTTTGTTCTTCAGTTAGATCCTCCATGGTGACCGGAATTACGTTGTCCGTCTTGACTTCTTTTCCGGCCATGTTGAAATCTTGATTGAAACTATGTTTGTTGGAATTTTGGGTTGAAACTTCGTGTCCCACCAGGCGTGCCAAAAGCGTGTTGACGCCGAAAACCCGCCGGGGGCCGTCCGGCGTCTGGGTGACACGCGAAGGCCTGGGAGATTTGCTTCACTCCAGTGCAGGTCCTAAAGTCTTGAGGTTCGTAGGCGTGCCAGTCAATTTGACCCTGTAATTGACAAGGAGGAAAATGTTAGATCAATGAGCCAATCGGCTGGAAGCCGATCTAGACTTGTTTCATCAGCCGATGGCCGATGCGCACTGTAGCACTTATACATCGGCTTAAGGCCGATGACGGCAAGAGCAATAACGTACTAATAAACAAATATCGTGCTAGCCGATCGTCGAAGGGATACTCAAAAACCGGCTATAAACTTGATAAAATAAGCAAGTATAATGCATAAATAAATCAAATAAATCCTAGCCGATCATAGTCTAGTGTTACTGGTGTTGCCATGAAGATATGCCTGTGCCCGGGCACTTGCTTATATTGGCTCCCGGGATCTTCGTCCGTTGTCCGGGCCCATACACTGGTCCTTACCCAAGCTCATGCCCGGGCCCTCACCTGGGGCCGTGCCCGGGAACCTGCTTGTACTTGTACTTGGATCGGCAGAATAAACCCATCGGCTAGCCCTTAGCCGATTGTAACAATAATACAGGCAAGAACATATAATAAAGTATGCAATAGCGTAAATGATAAATAATTGATAAGCTAGCCGACTACTGAATAGAGCGAGTATAGGATAAGACAATGGATAAATGTAGTCGGCTTTAACAGATAACTTATCGGCTAAGCACTCCGATAACACTATCGCACAACACCATCGGCTCATCAAGAGTAAAGCTATTATCGTCAGTCTAGTAGATCGGACCCAACCGTTGCAGCACAGACCGACAATGATAACAATACCTCAATAGGCCGATAGATATAATGCGATCGTGATGAAGATAACTTACCGGCTATGCACTCCGATAAGACGCCTGCGCACAAAGTATCGGCCTAGCAGGACCGACTTATCACTAGCAGTTCAGTAGGTCGGACCTAACCGATGCAGCACGAACTGATGATAAATCGTTCCCAGTAAGTCGATACAGTCTATGCACACGTGATGTGATATACCAAATCAATCTATGAGATCAAACTGAACTGATGCAGCCATAGATAAAGTAAATATATCGTGGTAAGCCGACTACCATAAACCGACTAGAATATCGGACCTAACCGAGGAAGTCCTAGCCGATTGGTAGCCGGGGTGACGAGACTTACCCTCTCGCAGGAGTTCGGACCTAACCGATGCAGCCCGGCTCGAGAAGCAGGATCCCGTCGAAAGGGTGGCGATGCGTCGAATTTTGTATTGATCTGTGGTTGATATTCTACAAGGTCCCCAGGAATACGTATATATATACCCCGAGTTACATGAGTCCTTATAGGACACGGTATATGATTTCCTATCTATAATAGTAAACGCTAACTAATCCTGACCGGACACGAGGTCAGGTTCCCTAAAAAAGATAAATCTTTTCCTAATAAATATAGTAATTAATTGCCACGCGCGGTCTTCACGGCTCTTTCTCGGACTTGGCCTGCTCCTTGAACCAATTTCTGTTAACCGACTGCAATCGTTCCCTTGACCGAATCTGATACAAGGCCTTACCAAATTTTGGCGTTAACAGATGGTTAGGTTCTTTGTTGCCTCATCTGCTTAGCTTATAGAATCACACAGTTCTAGCTATAGATATGCTCAAATCACACGGTTTATCACGATAGACATTCCAATCAATGGTTGGACGATCAATACCATCGAACTATTCTATTCCACTGTTGAATGATGGAAACGAAAGCTTTTTCTTACTGATGGAGTGATCCTGGGAGTTCAGACTGACGGTTAGATGGTTGTTCGCTTGTGTGCTTCTTTTTCTTCCCACTCAAAAACAAGTGTTACAGAATGTTCTTCAAATAGGTATGATCCCACCTATCCCTCCAGAGCTAGGCACCTACTTCAGAATGAGAATCTTCGACAGAGATCGTTCCTTCAGTTTAGCAATCAATTAGATTCATACTGGCTTAGCTTGAAGCATGGCTTGCCGTTTCGAGGCTCGATGCTACTCTTGGGAACATTATTGATACATCAACTTTCAAGCATCTCGTAGTTGAGCGGTACTAATCAACAGTACCAAGATGGAAAAGGACTGTTGAACATGGATAAAACAAGAGTCGAACTCGCATGTCTCTCTTTTCCTATTAGTTAGGAAAGAAAGCCAATATAAACAGCTCCATATTAACGAATTGCCTCTGACTACTCTTCCCAGGCTGGTCAAACTATAGGATTCCCATTCATTTTGTCAAATTATTGGACAGACAGGTCAACCACTTGACCGAGGAGAGTAAGGTTCGTCACCACAGTCCCGAGAGAAGGTCTAGTTTAAAATCAAACTGAAGACAAAGCAACGAATGGAAGGAAGGACGGCTCGCTTTACAACCAGGGTGGGTCTCCTCAATGTGTATTCGACTACTCATTACGGAACTATCGATTGATCTGATTAGACCCCCCGCTAGCTCGATATTCCGAGTAGCTTTATCACTACCTTCAAAGACTCAGGTTTGATCACAGGCAAGGAAATCGTTCCAATTCTATATATGAAAAAAATGAAAGAGGAAAGCGTAAATCAATTTAGTTATCTTAGCTCTTTCAGGGAATCTTCTCTAGAGCCCTACCTGGAGTACTAGGATCTTTCCTTAGTCCTCCCAGAGACTGCATGCAAGAAAACCGTAGGGAAGAGGACAAGCTGGAAGAACACTCCCAAGATAAACTCCAAATCCATCCCCGAGGAAGAAGAAAGCTCACTGATACTGTATTGCTAGAAACTGGCATTGCAACTTATGGGTTTTACCTTAGGATTGCACTTTTCTCTGCAATTCGCTCAAGGGGGGATTTTCTAGATAGACTAGGGGATCTTTTCTATTGTAACTATCCTCCTTTATCAAGTTTGATAACTGGTTTGACATCGTCTTTATTATTACTCAGAAACTGACGCTAGAAGGGTGGGCTTTTTCACTTTTGCTTTCTTTGTCTGCA
The DNA here is from genome assembly GCA_003991445.1 of Oryza meyeriana var. granulata. NCBI lineage: Eukaryota > Viridiplantae > Streptophyta > Magnoliopsida > Poales > Poaceae > Oryza > Oryza meyeriana. The sequence continues at coordinate 40,453 of RYFJ01000601.1, forward strand.
GAGAAAGCCTCACCAAGGAAGAAAAAAATCGATATAGCATAGCCCTACTAAAAAAGAGGATTCTTAGAAAGATTCTTCTACTTGCCTTTTCCCCGAGGGTTTCCAATCAATGGGGGCATAGTATAGGTAGTAAGAGAGTATTGGCTCCCCTAGTTTGAATTCTTTTTACCCATTCTTTGAGATTGATAGGTTTGATTTTTCTGTACCGTAATAGAAGAGCTCAGAAGAAAGACCTCATTATGTAAAAACACGACCATTCAAGCTAAAGATCAGAGGATCCGTAATATGACTCTCATAGACTTGCCAGGAAATAGACAAATTTGAATCGGCTTTTGCGCTAGGCTCAAACTTGAGTTATGAAGCCCCAGGCAAGCTCTTTGCCTATCGACTATGCTTGCCTATTGCTTAACAGCGTACTCTTTCCGCCTACAGACAAGTTCTATACTTAGCTTCCTTATTTGATTGGTCTTGTTCTCGGAACTTGTGCCTGAGGCTGACCTTCTCACTCCGATACTCACCGGGTGATAGATAGTCACCTGAGCCAAGAAAGTGGATGAAATTGAGAATAGAATGAGAATGGGCTTTCAGCTTTCATAGATCTTTCCTCTCAAAACAAAAAAAAAGAGGTGTTACCTAATCCACTATGTCCTTTGTTTAATACCGCGGTAACCTGGAATTTCAAACCTTTTTTCTACCCTCGCCACTTCTTTCACTGACCCTATCCACCTCCTTTGCGGAATACCAGATCAAGAGATGAATTAATGGATCACAGGGCTAAGTCGAAGCATGCCAGAATCTTCTTTAGTAGTGAGACATACCGACTAGCTCCTAACAAGGGCTTCAAGATCACAGTGATGCCTGCCAAAACTTTCCTTGGGTACGAATGTCATGTTCAAAGTAGGTTTCTCTAGACACCTTGGAAAAGATCACTGACGACCTCAATCTCAAAGTGTGAATGAAATTATCAATTTCATCCTCTTTATGAGCCTGAGATCATATGGGTCAACAATTCTCATTTCTTAGTTATAGAAAGCCCTTCTCAAGGAAGTGAGCCACTCAATCTGAGCCAGTGGATTATCATTCAGTTGTGCCGGTGCGCAAAGCAAGCACGCTTAGACAACGATGTCCAATCTTTGGTATGCCTATTAAGGGCTGACTCCGCTAGGCAAGAGGACTACTACTGGGATTATTCTATTACTAATTGATGACCTGGGGGGCTACTCTTCTTTATCTAGTTCAACTACAGTGAGCTCTTCACTTGATAGAAGAGCGAGACATAGTGGAGGAAATGGTGCTTTGTCGATCCTAACTCCTTGCTTCGGAATGCGATTACCTACTTTCTGCCTCACCTGTCGATTAAAGAATTCAACCAACTAGTTGGAGATGGCAGCTTCGAGCCCCACTTTTTATATCCAGTCGTGTGCCTACCTTCTTGGATATGTTTATTTCGATGAGACCGCTCTGATTGGGATCTGACTACACTAATGTAACCGTTTTCGTACCATGTTTTTCACCTAGGGCCTACGCTTTTTGAGTGTAGCGTGCTGGAATGGTTTTTTTCCTCCCTGAGGTCGGACTGCTGCACCTGTCAGCTCTGGCATTCCCAAGGCATTGCATATCCGGAAGGGAGCAAATACGATCAACTGTTATGGATTGACTTCTCCTGTTGCTTGATTCAAAACCTGTAACTCTTTTAGCATCTCAACATTGGCATGTGAACTCTTGAAAAGAAGAAACAAATTCTCAGGCATCTCCTTGCTTGCTTTTTCATTGACTGATTCTAGTAGCTGGCCCATTGAATAGAATAATAAAGATTAAGCGAAGTGAGCCTCAGTCCTTGCCGGAATACCTAACACAAGTCAAGTTAAGTGGACATTCCTGGAATTGGCATCTGAATCCGTCTAGCTCGGCACAAATCAAAAACTTGGTGGCAGCTTCATTATCATGGAGTAAGAAAACTCATCAGAAAAGGCTTTTCCCCCTCTAGTTGCTGTAGCTGGAAAGAAAGTATCTAGTTTGAAGGGAACATGCCTAGACTAGAACTTCTACTTATGTATGAAGGTGGATCTCCCAGTCAGTGGACTCCATTCTTTTGATTCCCCTCCTCTAACCTCTTTCAAGATAAAGCAAAACACTATTAGGAGGCTTGGGTCAAAGAGCTACTATTTGACAAAAGAGCTACTTCAACAACTACTTATTCAGTCTGCTTTCGGTTTCAAGAAGAACTTCTTTAGTTAGAACTTTTGGGGCACGCACAAAGATCACGTGAACTCAATGGTGTGCATAGAGTAACTAAAGAAGCACTAAAAGAAGACAAGAGCATGCCTCACTCACTGAGCACAATGCCCTACCTACCATCTAGATTCTGAACGAATTGGATGCTCACCACATATTTAGTGTATGGGTGTATTGATGTGGATGAGGTGCCCGATCTTTCGATGAGACTGATGGCTATCGATTTGTGGATGGAGATGACCCTGGCAATCCGACTACAAACGCACGACGTTGCTTGCGCCTTACGCTGAAGCAACTCCGAGATGTTATTGACCTGCTGGCGGCGAGATCAACCTGAACACGAAGTTCAATTCCTGCAAGCAATCGAAGAACTAGCAAGAATAGGATGTAGGCAATCTGATATTGAAATATGAATGAAGCATAAATTGTATTGCGAACACAACGTTGGGATCCCGAAGCTGTCTTGACAGGTGGTCGCCTGACACAACTGAAGAACAAAAGTTTGCGCAATGGCTAAACCTAAACTCAACGAAATCCAAGTCGTAACAAGGGAGCCGGCCGCTCTTAAATAGGAGATGACTAGGAGGACGTCCACGCGCACACCTAGGTTACAAGGCCCATGGCCCAAGTGGATGGCGTAGCACCCGTTTGACTCGGACTCAGGAACCAATATGGATTATTTTGATGATTGCGGCCGGCTCGGATGGAATTTGAAGATGAGGTTGTATCCGTTGGAAAGTAGACTTCATAAGCTTTCCATGAAGTACAAGAACATCCCAAACGGAGTCTGTATAAGGAAGTTATGCCCGTTTGAACTTGGTACCATCGCAGTAATCCGAATCTGATTCCAGAACGAGTCCATCTCGAATTCTTGCTTGACTTGGTCCCTTTCCTTCATCCTTTCCTAGATTCCTAATCACAATTAAATCATTTGCATTAGGTAGCGGACTATTCTCAATAATATATGAACCTAGAAATGAATTTACCTGGTAATTAAGTTGACGAGCACAAGCTCGAGTAAGTGGTCCTTGTGGTGAATGAGTGTATCCATGGAAGGATGTCCTCATCAGATATGAGCATGAAACCTACTTCACTCCCACCCACCTTTGATTGCATTAGCCTGCTGATTGATCTCAACAAGGAATGTGGTTCGGCAAAGGAAAATTTCAATATTCTTTCTTTGGATTTACTTTTTATGGAAGCGATGCATGTTCGATTTCATCTAATTTTCATTCTCCCTTCCTTTTTTGTACTTATTATTCCAAGCCAAAAGGCTTATGTTCTGTCCCGCTCGCAAGGCTCATAACCTAACTGCTCTACTTACTTAAAAAAGAGCACTTCAACAACCATTGCCCAAAGAGAAACTACCTTGAAAGGCCAAAACAACAGCAGAGTAGCAGGTCAAAAAGAGAGAGAGAACTGAAACCGAAGATGCTTGGGTTGGTAGAACTCTTCTGCAATACTCCATTAACAGAATCAAAGTATAGACCAATCAGCCTTCCTTATTGTCCAAGATCATTACTAAAGTGTTGGCCAATAGACTAGTACCAGTGGTGGATAGGAGAGTAAGTCCCAGACAGCTAAGATAAAGTCCCGGGGAGTGTTGTCACTGCACAAGAGGTGTGTAACAGGTGTAAGCAAAGAAGAGAGCATAACACTGGATTTCGAAAACGAGCATATGATATGGTGAGACAAGTTTCTCTTTTTTGAGGTGTGATGCTAGCCAGCCCTCTATTCATGGGTGAGATATCAACTTTATAGTGTTACCATGTACCAAATCGTTCACTCTATTAGGCAGGTAGTCAATCAATCCGCATACGGCCCCACCGACGTGATCTCACTTTTGCATCCTGCACCAGACCCGTATTATGTATTTTATGGCATAATCTTTATCTATGATGGACGTCTGGTTTACCATGGCCCACCCGACAATGTGAGTCCATGGGTTTCATCAGGTGTGATAGGTGGGGATGATGTGGCTTCCTCTAACAAAGCTAAGGCAACGGTTGACTTTCTCGGTTTCGGCCTAGGGGTGGAGCTACATCCTTTCCAATAGCGATAGTGAAGCCGCCTATAGGAGTCGAAGGACGAAAGTCCGTTAGACCTCCAAGCCATATGCTCTTGGGGAAATTACAAGCACCGCCTTGCAAATGCACAAGATCAAAGAAATCCAAAAGACAAGCCAGGTCTACTCAATTCATCAGCTAACCCTCGTCTGGAACTACCGCCTAAACTCAGGTCTGCTTATTCTAAAAGTTAGTAAGCTGCTTCTTCTATTCCCTGGTTTGAGTGTATTAGTAGTAGCTCCGATTTCGATTCGAATGCAAACAAGGCAATCTAATAATTTGTGTTTTGTAAAGCCGGGATCAAGGCTTTGCAGAAAGGATTTGAACTTGTGATGATTCGTGTTGGCCTATGTTTCTCTGGGACTATGTTTAAAACCTTGACGAGCTTTAGCAGTATGCTTGGGGTCAACAGTGCACATACTCACCTTAGAAAAATTGCAAGAGGGGCCCAAACAGTACAAAACAAGACAACTACTAAGAAGAGTGGCGCCAAGCATTTCTGGATGCCCCTTTGCACTGATGGTGATTTTATATATCATAAGTATATATGTATATATATAAATGTTTCATTCATTTCTATTATTTTTTATTGAACACGATTTGTATTGCAACTGATTGTAGGACTGGAACTACGAGCATACTTTTCCAGAGAGAGTCCTTGTTGGTAACCACATGGTCCCTAGGTACCTTAATTGGGACCTGACTTATTTAGAGCATCGCGGAGGAGTTTGTACAAGTTGGTTGAATCGATGGGAGTGTCGCAGTTTATTCATGGCGGCCTCATGCCTTACTATGATGAGGGGTGGATTTTCATTGGTCAGTCTTCTTTTGCAAAGTCGGCTTATCTGAACTCTTTTTGTTCCATCCTAGATGAATATGCTTGTCACTGTCTCCTTGCATAATCATATGAATCTCTTGTGCAAGATTGCTGCCAGCCTACTGTTTCTCCAAGCAAATTCAAGGGCAAGGGTATATCATTGTATTCTAAATGGAAATGTAATATTTCTATTAGTCTGGCACCTGTACAATGTTAATTTGTATTACATGCATGGCTCCATCTAGTGGCAGGCGTCGGAGATCGCCTAAGCCAGTCCCAGTATGCATTGAAGTACAAGCTAGGTACTAGCTTTTCTCAAAAGAAACTAGGAATCGAGCCTTGGTTTATTTCTTTATGCAGCGATGGCTTTGATCTCAATTGCTATTTTTAGACACCACCTAAAGGCTTCCTTCTGGGCTTTTTGATTTGAGTGTCAGGGTGTTTCCTTCAAGAAGCAGCTCTTCTATTAAATAAAATAAATAAGGAAACCCCCTTTCAAAAATGAGTTTCCACAGCTGTTTCATTCCCACATCCAAACATACCATCTCCAATACAACATCGCTATCAGTGGGTGCTTTTGAAAACATGATCGAGGAAAGGAAAGCTAAGCGCTGGCTGATTAGACTCTTCAAAGGGATTCTTTGCTATCAAGCTAGAAAAGAGGAGTCAACATTCATAACACTTCTTTGGTCTCTAAGGTGAGTAAGATTTGAATATATAGCTAACACATGCTTTTTTCCAATCATTTGGAAAGGTAATTGGAGCTTTTTGATTAACAATGGGAACCTTCTAAATAATATGCGTCATGTTAAATTGAGAACATGTCAAAGATTGTGCTTTTAAGCAATGTCTCTCTCCTTGATAACATCCACTATAACTATAGTAAGGCGCGCTGCTAAAGATAAGTCTAGTAGAAGAAATAGGACGAGGACTAGGTTTAAGTTTTATCCCCTGTTCGAAAGGGTAGGTAAGGACCACAACACTCAAGATCCTTCTAGGCCATAGCCTCATTAACTGGATCAAGGGCTCAAACAAATAGGAGTTTTTATTTCTAAAGAAAAGTTGCCTATTAATAAGCAGTCTTCCCTCTTTCATAAGGCTCTAACTTGCGTAAGGAATCAAGGAGCTACAGTTGTTTCCCACCCCTTTTTTATTTTTCAGAACACAAGTTCACTGCATCGCGCCTCGTGCACCTTCAATTTCACCATTGGAGCAAACAAGCAACGATTGAGCGCACTAGCACGAAAGCTAGAGCACGCGCATCCGTTTTCTTGCTCCTGGACTTCCTGGAATTAATGGAGCTGTGTATTTAGATAGAGATCCACCTACTTCTCATGTTTCTAAAGAGCGAGGAAATAGTTCGATTTAGCTTTTAGGGTTGTTTTCACCTTGTTCCGTTTAGAAAGAAGAGCAAAGGCCAAGCCAATCTACCACCAAATATACTAAGTAGCCCCTAGCGGTAGGTGGGTCGTTTCCTGCGTCTTATCATGGCAAGGACACTTTTAACAGGTGTTGGGCTCCATCAAATAGAAATCCTTCTCTTCCTAAATTCTAAACCAAAGTGGTGAACTGGTTGGCACTCTGCAGTCTTCTACTTTAGTTCTACCCTGTCCTGTGGTATAGGCAAATGCACTTGACTAGTTATGCGGTCCACCCTAGATTATCAAGTTCCTCTTGGAGGAGCAGGTACCAGAGCACTATCTTCGGAAGGAGCCAGATACCTAGACTTTGTTTCCAATACTGACTTCGATAACAAAACAACCTAGGAGAAAATGGCTGCACGGGTTTCCCGTGCTCCTATCTAGTTAGTACTTTTGAGTTAAGACGTCATCTCGATAATAGAAAAAGTCATACTTCAATTCGATAATGGGAAAAGTCATATATAAGCGCTTACCCAAATGTTCCATGGTTACTTGCTCGAGGGCTAAGGGAGCCGGTGCACATCCCACCTAAAAGCAAATAGTATCATCAAACAAATAAGACCTAAGCAAGGAAAATCTCACAACAAATAAGGAATTCACCGATCAAAGTCAAGACTCTCCTCTAGCTGGAGAAAGAAGGCTGGTTCTCGTAGTCGAGGAGAGGTGGATCTTCTTAGAACGGAATGTTAAGACACGACCTAACATGTTTCTAGGCAGGTAACGTATAGTCACTGAAAGTTGAAGTTCCGGTGGTCTCATCAATCGATTACCTTCCTTATTGCGCCTGCCCCTAATTGGAGCTCTTCTTATCTATTTCTATACGAGAATAGCTTTATTGACGGCTGAACGATCCCCTCACTTGGCTAACTCAATAATCATATGTCTGAGAGTCTGGTCGAACTAAGCGGGTTGGAGGCGGGCATTTTCATTTCAACGTAGCAGTAGGGAAGTGATTTCGGGGGTTAGTACACATGGGCAGTTGGGACAGTTACAGGTAGTTAAGTTCGGTCTTATTCTTATGGGCAAGTGGTCCTAGAATCTCTCTTTCCTTCTCTAAAGTATAGCTTTATGAAACTCGAATATGAGTAAATATAGAAATAGAATAATAAGAATATCATAGAGCCGTGTATTAGTAAGGATAGGTTTTGGTGAGTAGTAGTTCTTGGCATTAGTAAGCTAGCTTCACTAGACTATCTATGACAGGAAATTCAGTAAATGCACAATATCTTTTCAATGAAGTGAATGAAGAAAGATTCATAGGAAATGAACAATAGAAAGAGTACTATTCTTTAGTTACTCTTTTTTCTTGTCTTAGAATACAGAATGTGTCAATGGAATCTTTTCTTCTTTTTTTTTAATTCACTTAAGACCATTCCAAGGCTCCTTTTCGCCATGCATAAACTAAACCAACAATACAATAAGCACAAAAATGAAAGCTTCGATAAAAACGGATACACCCAATACGTCGAAACTCATTGCCCAAGGGTAGAGAAAGACCGTTCCCACATCAGAAACAACAAAAACTAGCGCAAACATGTAATAGCGTATTCGGAATTGTAACCAAGCCCCCCATGGGTTCTATACCCGATTCATAACAAAAAAGCTTTTCTGGTCCTTCCTTCATTAACCAGGGCTAAAAGTCCTGAAATCCAAAATACCAAAATAGGAATGTGCAAAATGGAGAAAATCGTTGCAGTCATTATAGGAAAGTCTAGGGACTTAGAGCATATCCTATTTGAAGGAGGCAAATCCAGGTAAGGGAGTTTATACTCACTTCTATTGATTTGATCAAAATTATTTTTTCTTCCCTATGATTTTCTATGAATGAGCCTATGGTAATGCTTTTATCTCTATTCTATGTCGGAATAGGCCGTCAAGTCTACTAATAAGGAAAAGCAAACTATACTAAAGGAAACATAAGATATCCATCCACAAATGGAAAAAAAAGACGTATATATTAGGGCTATATGTATTTGAACCGTAGACCTTCTCGGTAAAACAGATCAAACGGATTATTATCGAAATGATTCGAACTGTTTCAAAGACCCAACATGCATTTTTTTTGCATTGGGCTCCTTTATGAACTGATAGAAAGATCAGTTAGTCCACCATAGTTTTTCTTTACAGAAAGATAATGAGATGGCTCCCTGTGCTCTGATTGATTATTTGTATTATGATCTATCTAGGATGATATGGGGAGCGCCCGACCTTCTCGACGTAGAATCTGGATACACATGCAACCCACGAATTGGATAAACAACACGCTGCCCGTGCAACGCACCTTTCACCTTGAATTCGCACAACCACACGCTTTGATAGATTGATCCACTGGACCACGCAAGAGTGGACCTATTGAACCCTTGATTCCCCGGAAGGAAAAGCAAGAACAATATTTGGCAGAACTCCCAATTCCCCTCTCTAGATTGGCGGCGGTGGCACAAACCCTAGGAGAAGAACAAGAGCAATGTTTGCATCTGAATAAATGTGGTCTGACCTGGTTTGGTCGAGTACATGTTCATATATATACATCCCTAACACTTGGAAACAAACTTGGACTCAATATGATGACTTCAGATTACATGCGGCTGATTGTTTCGGTCATTGCGGCGTAAGCACAGCGAGTCTGGTGGCCCCTGAGTACAATCTGGATCGGGCTAGACGTCAGCTTTCCAACAAGTACTCAAACGTCCAAATTGGAGTCCGTATTGAGGGCGTTTGGGCCTAATTAATTTGGACTGCTCCAACAGCCAATCCGAGTCCGAGTTGGGCCAAATCCGAATTTGCTTCTATTTCCTTGTGAGGGAAGGGTTGAATTCATGTAGGCCTTTCAGGTAAAGTCCTCCTCCACTTGTAATAGGAACCCATCTTCCCCATTAAGCAATTGGACCAATACAAATAGATCTTGCTCAACTCCCGGAAATAGTCAGGCCTGCTGTCAATGTTGATGTAGACTTCACCATGCTTTCCATGCATCGATCTAGACGCCGCAGCGACTCGGATAGTACTCCTCTGGTCTGTTAATAAGCTACACACGTGAACATTTCCATTGTTTGGAGGTTTGCCTTACTATAGAGAGAGAGAGAAAGAGAGTAACATAACCCTTTTGTGGCCTGTTTACTACTACAGCTTAGTTAGGGTTTGTTGAGTCTTCGGATACATCGTCGTGTCGAGTTGCTGGTCTTAGTGTTTAATTTCCTTAGAGTTTCGAGTTCTAGTCACGTTTCTGTCACCGAAGTATCACTTGTCCGACTAGTTTTGTTTTCCGAGTCCTAATACTTGTAACCGAGTCACGTTTTTGTCGAAGAGTGTTGGATCCGAGTCGTCATCCTTATGACACAGAACATAGCAGCGACTCGGATAGTACTCCTCTGGTCTGTTAATAAGCTACACACGCAAACAACTCCATTGTTTGGAGGTTTGCCTTAATTCAGAGAGAGAGAGAGAGAGAGAGAAAGAGTCCCATAACCCTTTTGTGGCCTGTTTACTACCACTGTTTAGTTCGGGTTTGTTGAGTCTTCGGATACATCGCCGTCTCAGGTTGCTGGTCTTAGTGTTTAATTTCCTTGGAGTTTCGAGTTCTAGTCACGTTTCTGTCACCGAATATCACTTGTCCGACTAGTTTTGTTTTCCGAGTCCTAATACTTGTAACCGAGTCACATTTTTGTCGAAGAGTGTTGGATCCGAGTCCCAATCCTTGTGACACAGAACACAGCAGCGACTCGGATAGTACTCCTCTGGTCTGTTAATAAGCTACACATGCAAACAACTCCACTGTTTGGAGGTTTGCCTTACTTCAGAGAGAGAGAGAGAGAGAGTCCATACCTTTTGTGGCATGTTTACTACTACTGCTTAGTTAGGGTTTGTTGAGTCTTCGGATACATCGCCGTGTCGAGTTGCTAGTCTTAGTGTTTAATTTCCTTAGAGTTTCGAGTTCTAGTCACGTTTCTGTCACCGAAGTATCACTTGTCCGACTAGTTTTGTTTTCCGAGTCATAATACTTGTAACCGAGTCACGTTTTTGTCGAAGAGTGTTGGATCCGAGTCCTAATCCTTGTGACACAGAACACAGCAGCGACTCGGATAGTACTCCTCTGGTCTGTTAATAAGCTACACACGCGAACAACTCCATTGTTTGGAGGTTTGCCTTACTTCAGAGAGAGAGATAGTCCCATAACCCTTTTGTGGCCCTGTTTACTACTACTGCTTAGTTAGGGTTTGTTGAGTCTTCGGATACATCGCCGTGTCGAGTTGCTGGTCTTAGTGTTTAATTTCCTTAGAGTTTCGAGTTCTAGTCACGTTTCTGTCACCGAAGTATCACTTGTCCGACTAGTTTTGTTTTCCGAGTCCTAATACTTGTAACCGAGTCACGTTTTTGTCGAAGAGTGTTGGATCCGAGTCCTAATCCTTGTGACACAGAACACATGCAGCGACTCGGATAGTACTCCTCTGGTCTGTTAATAAGCTACACACGCGAACAACTCCATTGTTTGGAGGTTTGCCTTACTTCAGAGAGAGAGAGAGAGAGAGAGAGAGTCCCATAACCGTTTTGTGGCCTATTTACTACTACTGCTTAGTAAGGGTTTGTTGAGTCTTTGGATACATCGCCGTGTCGAGTTGCTGGTCTTAGTGTTTAATTTCCTTAGAGTTTCGAGTTCTAGTCACGTTTCTATCACCGAACTATCACTTGTCCGAGTAGTTTTGTTTTCCGAGTCCTAATACTTGTAACCGAGTCACGTTTTTATCGAAGAGTGGAGGATCCGAGTCCTAATCCTTGTGACACAGAACACAGCAGCGACTCGGATAGTACTCCTCTGGTCTGTTAATAAGCTACACACGCGAACAACTCCATTGTTTGGAGGTTTGCCTTACTTCGGAGAGAGAGAGAGAGTCCGATAACCCTTTTGTGGCCTGTTTACTATACTGCTTAGTTTAGGGTTTGTTGAGTCTTCGGATACATCGCCGTGTTGAGTTGCTGGTCTTAGTGTTTAATTTCCTTAGAGTTTCGAGTTCTAGTCACGTTTCTGTCACCGAAGTATCCCTTGTCCGACTAATTTTGTTTTCCGAGTCCTAATACTTGTAACCGAGTCACGTTTTTGTCGAAAAGTGTTGGATCCGAGTCCTAATCCTTGTGACACAGAACACATGCAGCGACTCGGATAGTACTCCTCTGGTCTGTTAATAAGCTACACACGTGATCAACTCCATTGTTTGGAGGTTTGCCTTACTTCAGAGAGAGAGAGAGAGAGAGAGAGAGAGTCCCATAACCCTTTTGTGGCCTGTTTACTACTACTGCTTAGTTAGGGTTTGTTGAGTCTTCGGATACATCGCCGTGTCGAGTTGCTGTCTAGTGTTTAATTTCCTGAGAGTTTCCTTCAGTCACCTTTCTGTCACCGAAGTATCACTTGTCCGACTAGTTTTGTTTTCCGAGTCCTAATACTTGTAACCGAGTCACGTTTTTGTCGAACAGTGTTGGATCTGAGTCCTAATCCTTGTGACACAGAACACAGCAGCGACTCGGATAGTACTCCTCCGGTCTGTTAATGAGCTACACACGCGAACAACTCCATTGTTTGGAGGTTTGCTTACTTCAGAGAGAGAGAGAGAGAGAGAGAGTTCCCATAACGCTTTTGTGGCCTGTTTACTACTACTGCTTTGTTAGGGTTTGTTCAGTCTTCGGATACAACGCCGTGTCGAGTTGCTGGTCTTAGTATTTAATTTCCTTAGAGTTTCGAGTTCTAGTCACGTTTCTGTCACCGAAGTATAACTTGTCCGACTAGTTTTGTTTTCCGCGTCCTAATACTTGTAACCGAGTCACGTTTTTGTCGAAGAGTGTTTAATCCGAGTCGTAATCCTTATGACACAGAACACAGCAGCGACTCGGATAGTACACCTCTGGTCTGTTAATAAGCTACACACGCGAACAACTCCATTGTTTGGAAGTTTGCCTTACTTCAGAGAGAGAGAGAGAGAGACTATCCCATAACCCTTTTGTGGCATGTTTACTACTACTGCTCAGTTAGGGTTTGTTGAGACTTCGGATACATCGACGTGTCGAGTTGCTGGTCTTAGTGTTTAATTTCCTTAGTGTTTCGAGTCCTAGTCACGTTTCTATCACCGAAGTATCACTTGTCCGAGTAGTTTTGTTTTCCGAGTCCTAATTGTTGTAACCGAGTCACGTTTGTATCGAAGAGTCGAGGATCCGAGTCCTAATCCTTGTGACACAGAACACAGCAGCAACTCGGATAGTACTCCTCTGGTCTGTTAATAAGCTACACACGCGAACAACTCCATTGTTCGGAGGTTTGCCTTACTTCAGAGAGAGAGAGAGTCCCCTAACCCTTTTGTGGCCTGTTTACTACTACTGCTTAGTTAGGGTTTCTTGAGTCTTCGGATACATCACCGTGTCGAGTTGCTGGGTGTTTAATTTCCTTAGAGTTTCGAGTTCTAGTCATGTTTCTGTCACCAAAGTATCACTTGTCCGACTAGTTTTGTTTTCCGAGTCCTAATACTTGTAACCGAGTCACGTTTTTGTCGAAGAGTGTTGGATCCGAGTCCTAATCCTTGTGACACAGAACACAGCAGCGACTCGGATAGTACTCCTCTGGTCTGTTACTAAGGTACACACGCGAACAACTCCATTGTTTGGAGGTTTGCCCTACTTCAGAGAGAGAGAGAGTCCCATAACCCTTTTGTGGCCTGTTTACTACTACTGTTTAGTTAGGGTTTGTTGAGTCTTCGGATACATCGCCGTGTCGAGTTGCTGGTCTTAGTGTTTAATTTCCTTAGAGTTTCGAGTTCTAGTCATGTTTTAGTCACCAAAGTATCACTTGTCCGAATAGTTTTGTTTTCCGAGTCCTAATACATGTAAACGAGTCACGTTTTTGTCAAAGAGTGTTGGATCCGAGTCCTAATCTTTGTGACACAGAACACATGCAGCGACTCGGATAGTACTCCTCTGGTCTGTTAATAAGCTACACACGCGAACAACTCCATTGTTTGGAGGTTTGCCTTACTAGAGAGAGAGAGAGAGAGAGAGACCCATAACCCTTTTGTGGCCTGTTTACTACTACTGCTTAGTTAGGGTTTCTTGAGTCTTCGGATACATCACCGTGTCGAGTTGCTGGTCTTAGTGTTTAATTTCCTTAGAGTTTCAAGTTCTAGTCACGTTTCTGTCACCGAAGTATCACTTGTCCGACTAGTTTTGTTTTCCGAGTCCTAATACTTGTAACCGAGTCACGTTTTTGTCGAAGAGTGTTGGATCTGAGTCCTAATCCTTGTGACACAGAACACAGCAGCGACTCGGATAGTACTCCTCCGGTCTGTTAATGAGCTACACACGCGAACAACTCCATTGTTTGGAGGTTTGCCTTACTTCAGAGAGAGAGAGAGAGAGAGAGAGAGTCCCATAACGCTTTTGTGGCCTGTTTACTACTACTGCTTTGTTAGGGTTTGTTCAGTCTTCGGATACAATGCCGTGTCGAGTTGCTGGTCTTAGTATTTAATTTCCTTAGAGTTTCGAGTTCTAGTCACGTTTCTGTCACCGAAGTATAACTTGTCCGACTAGTTTTGTTTTCCGCGTCCAAATACTTGTAACCGAGTCACGTTTTTGTCGAAGAGTGTTTAATCCGAGTCGTAATCCTTGTGACACAGAACACAGCAGCGACTCGGATAGTACTCCTCTGGTCTGTTAATAAGCTACACACGCGAACAACTCCATTGTTTGGAAGTTTGCCTTACTTCAGAGAGAGAGAGAGAGAGAGACTATCCCATAACCCTTTTGTGGCCTGTTTACTACTACTGCTCAGTTAGGGTTTGTTGAGTCTTCGGATACATCGCCGTGTCGAGTTGCTGGTCTTAGTGTTTAATTTCCTTAGTGTTTCGAGTTCTAGTCACGTTTCTGTCACCGAACTATCACTTTTCCGACTAGTTTTGTTTTCCAAGTCCTAATAGTTGTAACTGAGTCACGTTTTTGACGAAGAGTGTTGGATCCGAGTCCTAATCTTTGTGACACAGAACACATGCAGCGACTCGGATAGTACTCCTCTGGTCTGTTAATAAGCTACACACGCGATCAACTCCATTGTTTGGAGGTTTGCCTTACTTCAGAGAGAGAGAGTCACATAACCCTTTTGTGGCCTGTTTACTACTACTGCTTAGTTATTGTTTGTTGAGTCTTCGGATATATCGCCGTGTCGAGTTGCTGGTCTTAGTGCTTAATTTCCTGAGAGTTTCGAATTCCAGTCACGTTTCTGTCACCGAAGTATCATGTGGGTGCCATGGGCCCCGGGTACCTCATGACAAGCATATGGGCCACTCGGATAGAGGATGGGCCTAGCCTTGTAATTAGAGATATAGCTAGATTCGGCAGACTTCGCCTTGTATAGAAAGGAATATACAGTCCTAGTCGGGTACGTTATATCTCTAAGGGGAGATCTCCTAGTCGTAATCCGATGGGGACTCCTACCTTGTAACCTTGTCCCCCAGTATATAAGGGGAGGCAGGGCGCCCCATGAGGGCAGAAGAGCACTCATAAGCTCACGGCCATACGGTTCATCAGAATCGCCACCATAATTCCTCAAAGGAATACATATAAACTGGACATAGGGTATTACCTCACAACGAGGGCCTGAACCAGTATAAAATCTCCCTGTGTTCCTTTGCAATCCACCGAGTTTACATCCGCCGACTAGCCCCATATATTTATTGCCGGTGTAAAACATCGACAGTTGGCGCGCCAGGTAGGGGCTTCGGCGCGATCTACATCTACAAGCTCGATGGATCCAGCAACCGAAGTCGTCGGCGGCAAACTCTCCCCCGGAGATACAATCGCATTCGGAAGCCTCGACTTCGTCGCCGACCAGATCGGCAATCTCACCCAGGCCGACGCGGACCCGATCCAACCGGTCGAGGAACCAGCTGACTCCGCGCCAGTCGGCCCATACGACGCTGCGGCAATCTTCGACGACATGCTGCGGCGATCTCCAATACGCCCGAGTCCAGGGACAACTCTTTCTTCCAGTGTTCGACTCGGACTCGGTTCTGAGCCGGCCGAGATCGGGCCGAGAAGGGAAGAGATCGTCAACTTCCCGTTCGGACTCGGCGACGCCGCGGATATCTACAATCTACATCCGACGCGGCAAACCCGATCCCCTGGAGTTCGACTCGGATACGGCTCCGAGCCGCTCGAGATCGGATCTAGGGAGGTCGGAGTTACACTCATCCCCATCAACCATCCCGACTTCGACTCGAAGTCGGACTCCGACTTCCAGTCGGACTACGACTCTAAGTCGGATAGCAGCTCGGCAAGCTTCCCCCCGCCACGAGAAATCTTCATGGCATCCAAAGGCTCTACTCCTACTCAGGAATCACGCCGACTACACGAACAACAAGAGGAGGAGGCCTGCCGTCTGCGAGAACAACAGGAGGAAGAAACAAGACGCCTGCACGCCCGCAACGACGGCCTACGCAGGGCTGGACGAACCGCTCAGCAACAAACCCTCCAAACAAAAGTCGGCGACCACGGCGTCTTCGTCACGCCACAACAGAACATCGTGGCCGCCGCAACCCTACTGGACACGGTCCAACTTGGGCCTGATCACCAGGCCACCCCAACGATCGCAAGGATAAAAGCCCTGCTTACCGCTGCCGCATGTCAGCAGCACCAACAGTCGGGCGATACCCTCATACCGACCAACCGGTCGACATTCTCAACGGCAGTCTCATCTACCTCAAAGTGACGCCGAGCGGCTGGCTCCAGTCAGCTGCATACGGAGGCACGTCAGGCTTCACTCGGCAACCCCAACGACGACCGGCGGCTCCGAGGCCAACCACGGCGTGACCTTCAGCAAAACACCAATGCTCGGCGCCGCGAACGAGAAGAAGACGAGCAACGCCAACTGGAAGACGAGAACGAGCATTTCGGCCTCAACCACGAGCGGTTTCGCCGCCGTAGTCGGGGTCGGAGTCCACATGAAGACGGAGGCATACCAGCCTTCACCCAGGAGCTACAACAGGTCGACTGGCCGCCGGGTTTCAAGCCTACAGGCATCGACAAATACGACGGCAAGACCAATCCCGAGTCCTGGCTCACGGTCTACACTCTGGCGATCCGAGCAGCTGGAGGAAATCACAAAGTCATGGCTAACTACCTCCCAGTTGCTCTAGCCGACTCAGCGAGGACATGGCTAACAGGACTCCCAAAGCAATCAATCGGCTCCTGGGGAGAACTCCAGGAACGCTTCATTGCCAACTTCCAGGGAACGTACGAGAGGCCATCTTCCGAGCACGACTTATATCAGTTGCATCAAAGGAAGAACGAGTCTCTTCGTGACTTCATCAAGAGGTTCTCTGAGAAGAAAAATTCGATCCCAAACATCAAGGATGAGGTCATCATCGCCGCCTTTCGAAAAGGAGTCAAAGACACCTCGTTCATCGACAAATTCACGCGGAAGCCTCCCAACTCTGTCAAGGCCCTATTCGACATGGCAAACAAGTACGCCGACTCGGCCCACGCTGTTGCCGAGGCCCTCGATGACAAGTCACCCTGACAGAAGAAACGGGACGACACCGACGACGCGGTCCCGACTAAAGCTGGGAATCGCAAACGCAAGTCAGGCGGCTCCATTGTGGCAGTCGGTCACAACCGTCTCCGACCTTCAACAACTGAGGATTATCAGAACAACAAGTGACATGCTCGGGGGCTCACAAGCCCAAACACAAGGATGGCATCCCCACTCCCAAATACCGAACAGCTAAGTCGCTTTCTGATAAACATCTCCTCACTCGGCCTTGCTAGTGCCGCAGCCGCTTACACCTAATAGGTGTACAAGGTGCACATTTACCTTTTTCTGTTTTTTCTCTTAAATGATTGCAAAAGTACTCGAGTAGCATAAATCTCGATCCGTGAAACTTTGCTCCATGTAAGACGAACTCAAGTCACCCAAAACGCGTGTCCGGGAAAGAGCCATGAGCCAACTCCCGACGCTAGGGGGCTATGACTAGTCGGGCAGAGTGCTTAAACGTAAGGGGTCAACTACTCGAGGAAATTAATATCAAAAAGAGGGAGAACACGTATTTACATATATTGTAAAATACATTTTATTCGGGTGATTATTTCCATCATCAGATGCTACTCATCCGATATCTTTATATTGCAGGCCCAGCTCCGGATACGCGTGACAGGAACTCAGGGCTGCGAGCCTATCTCCTACGCTCGGGGGCTGGACAAGTCTGCCAAAATACACTCGGGATGCTCCATGAGGGCTACTTACCGAGTACTTGCGCCAGTCGGGACGTCATCTTCCCCGGCTACGCTCCATGTGAGCTGACAACCGACTTCCGGCACTAGTCAGGGGTCGTATATCACTCGGCCGGGTGAGGTACGCCCCATGAGGGTCGCTAGCCGAATCCTATGCTAATGCAAGGTTCGGGTACCTCGCTTGGCTATAACTTTGTTGGGTAGGGTATGCCCCATGAGGGTCGCTAGCCGAATCCTATGCTAATGCAAGGTTCGGGTACCCTGCTCGGCTCTTCTGAAGACAGAGAAGACTTACACCGTCAAAGCGCATCCGGAGTTCTCATGCACTGCGTCACACCTGAGGAGGGCAAGCAGATCCTGCGTTATACCCACTCAGGCTTATGTGGCAACCAGTTTGCATCCAGAACGTAAGTCGGAAAGGCTTGCGAGTAAGGATTTCTCTGGCTGATTGCGGTTATCGACACCAAAAAACTCATCCTGACATGCGATGGATGATACTTCTATAGAGCTATGCTGGATAGGTCGGCTCAGGCTGGCTTATTTGGTAGCAGCCACCAAGACATGAGTTTCTACAGTAGCATGCTCCATGTGGGCCGCCCGCAGGCTGAGTTGAAATTATAGCGCTGGTGCTACCCACAGGAACCGATGAGGTAAACAGATATGCTTCATGAGAGCCTTATTGCTAAACATATATGTTTGGGTATCTGTCTTATCCACCAGGTCTCGAGGATACATCCTTACAA
This sequence comes from Oryza meyeriana var. granulata, assembly GCA_003991445.1. Taxonomy (NCBI): domain Eukaryota; kingdom Viridiplantae; phylum Streptophyta; class Magnoliopsida; order Poales; family Poaceae; genus Oryza; species Oryza meyeriana. Next base: position 58,991 of record RYFJ01000601.1, read on the forward strand.
GGATCACAAGCTGGTCTTCATTAAAATTGGAGATGCAGGTATCTCTCTCGAGTACACCTAACCACGTAATGGATTTATTTTTCATACAGTGGTACTCGGCCTACATGCGTGGCCACCAGTTGCCATGAGCAGCATTATTCCCGCTGACATGACGCGGATGAGTCTAACTTTCGAGTAGTACACTACTCGGGAGAGACTATAAAATTCTCATTCCCGCTGACATGACGCGGATGAGTCTAACCTTCGAGTAGTGCACTACTCGGGAAAGACTATAAACAATCTTCCAGCTGACGAGCTGAAGAGTCTAACTTCCGAATGGGACGCCACTCGGGAAAGACTATAAACACCTTTTCCAGCTGACATGAAGCCGATGAGTCTGATTTTCGAGTAGTATACTACTCGGGAAAGACTATAAACCTCTCTTTCCAGCTGACATGACGCTGAAGAGTCCCATATACGAGTAACATCTTACTCGGCAAGACTATAAATCATATTCCGGTTGACATGATACCGAAGAGTCTCATGTACCAGTAGTAATCTACTCGGGAAAGACTACCAGGTTAAAGATCTTTGACTTTATGATTAATTGTCTTCACAATTAAGCACAAAGTCGGGGGCTACACCTAATAGGTGCGCCTATTCGGCACACACTATTCCAACATCTACATGGAGCCCTTCATAGCCTCGCTGCCAGCTGACATGAAGCAGGACTCGGGAGAAGCAGCACTCAGACAAAGAGTACTCGGGAGCCATGCACTCGGGAAGACTTCACCGTGGAGGATGAGCACTTGGCATCAGCTGTGACTCAACTATGAAGGTCTCGGGGGCTACTGTGGGTGCCATGGGCCCCGGGTACCTCATGACAAGCATATGGGCCACTCGGATAGAGGATGGGCCTAGCCTTGTAATTAGAGATATAGCTAGATTCGGCAGACTTCGCCTTGTATAGAAAGGAATATACAGCCCTAGTCGGGTACGTTATATCTCTAAGGGGAGATCTCCTAGTCGTAATCCGATGGGGACTCCTACCTTGTAACCTTGTCCCCCAGTATATAAGGGGAGGCAGGGCGCCCCATGAGGGCAGAAGAGCACTCATAAGCTCACGGCCATACGGTTCATCAGAATCGCCACCATAATTCCTCAAAGGAATACATATAAACTGGACGTAGGGTATTACCTCACAACGAGGGCCTGAACCAGTATAAAATCTCCCTGTGTTCCTTTGCAATCCACCGAGTTTACATCCGCCGACTAGCCCCATATATTTATTGCCGGTGTAAAACATCGACATATCACTTGTCCGACTAGTTTTGTTTTCCGATTCCTAATACTTGTAACTGAGTCACGTTTTTGTCGAAGAGTGTTGGATCCGAGTCCTAATCCTTGTGACACAGAACATAGCAGCGACTCGGATAGTACTCCTCCGGTCTGTTAATGAGCTACACACGCGAACAACTCCATTGTTTGGAGGTTTGCCTTACTTCAAAGAGAGAGAGAGAGAGAGAGAGAGTCCCATAACGCTTTTGTGGCCTGTTTACTACTACTGCTTAGTTAGGGTTTGTTCAGTCTTCGGATACATCGCCGTGTCGAGTTGCTAGTCTTAGTATTTAATTTCCTTAGAGTTTCGAGTTCTAGTCACGTTTCTGTCACCGAAGTATAACTTGTCCGACTAGTTTTGTTTTCCGCGTCCTAATACTTGTAACCGAGTCACGTTTTTGTCGAAGAGTGTTTAATCCGAGTCGTAATCCTTGTGACACAGAACACAGCAGCGACTCGGATAGTACTCCTCTGGTCTGTTAATAAGCTACACACGCGAACAACTCCATTGTTTGGAAGTTTGCCTTACTTCAGAGAGAGAGAGAGAGAGAGACTATCCCATAACCCTTTTGTGGCCTGTTTACTACTACTGCTCAGTTAGGGTTTGTTGAGTCTTTGGATACATCGCCGTGTCGAGTTGCTGGTCTTAGTGTTTAATTTCCTTAGTGTTTCGAGTTCTAGTCACGTTTCTGTCACCGAAGTATCACTTGTCCGAGTAGTTTTGTTTTCCAAGTCCTAATAGTTGTAACTGAGTCACGTTTTTGTCGAAGAGTGTTGGATCCGAGTCCTAATCTTTGTGACACAGAACACATGCAGTGACTCGGATAGTACTCCTCTGGTCTGTTAATAAGCTGCACACGTGATCAACTCCATTGTTTGGAGGTTTGCCTTACTTCAGAGAGAGAGAGAGAGAGAGAGAGAGTCCCATAACCCTTTTGTGGCCTGTTTACTACTACTGCTTAGTTAGGGTTTGTTGAGTCTTCGGATATATCGCCTTGTCGAGTTGCTGGTCTTAGTGCTTAATTTCCTAAGAGTTTCGAATTCCAGTCACGTTTCTGTCACCAAAGTATCACTTGTCCGACTAGTTTTGTTTTCCGATTCCTAATACTTGTAACCGAGTCACGTTTTTGTCGAAGAGTGTTGGATCCGAGTCCTAATCCTTGTGACACAGAACACAGCAGCGACTCGGATAGTACTCCTCCGGTCTGTTAATGAGCTACACACGCGAACAACTCCATTGTTTGGAGGTTTGCCTTACTTCAAAGAGAGAGAGAGAGAGAGAGAGAGAGTCCCATAACGCTTTTGTGGCCTGTTTACTACTACTGCTTAGTTATGGTTTGTTCAGTCTTCGGATACATCGCCGTGTCGAGTTGCTAGTCTTAGTATTTAATTTCCTTAGAGTTTCGAGTTCTAGTCACGTTTCTGTCACCGAAGTATAACTTGTCCGACTAGTTTTGTTTTCCGCGTCCTAATACTTGTAACCGAGTCACGTTTTTGTCGAAGAGTGTTTAATCCGAGTCGTAATCCTTGTGACACAGAACACAGCAGCGACTCGAATAGTACTCCTCTGGTCTGTTAATAAGCTACACATGCGAACAACTCCATTGTTTGGAGGTTTGCCTTACTTTAGAGAGAGATGAGGGAGCCGATGTTGTTTGAGGAGAAGATGGCGTCGGGGTAACGACATCAGCATCAGTTTTCTGCTTCTTTGAGGAGGGGAGATGCGCTAACTTCTTACGTTTTTGTCCCATCGGCCGAGACGCCTTAAGAAGAGCCGATGGAGATGGAGCGTCGCGCCCTAAGTTTGGAGTGGCCGATGGAGGTTGGTACAGAATCGGCCGACCGCTGTTGCTTGTTGATGGGGGCTCGATGCTGGCGGCCTACAAAATAAGAGTTACAGATGATTGGAGATGATGGTTAAGGCTTGCGGGTGTTACCTCTTCATCGGATTCGACGTACTCAGTGTCAAGACGAGAGCAGTAGCAGGTGGCCGCTAAGCTGAATAGATGTTTTTTCCATTTTGACCACCATCGGACAAAAAGCTTGGTGTTGGCAGTGCAAATACACACCTCGGTGGCGGCGCCTAGGAGGAGGGGGTCTGTCAAAGTCCACAGCCGATCATATTCCAGGGCGCTGCTGACCGTGCCTCGGGCTTGAAGTTTGTCGATGAGGAAAAGGCCGATCGGAAGCTGACCAAGGCCAAACTGGCAGGAGCCGACCGAGGGGTGGTAAAACTCGTAAGAAGGCTGCGATCGGCCCAGGGAGAAGCCAGTTGGCAGCAGACGAGGGGAGATAGCCGATAGGAATATGGCCTTGGACTCGTCATTATCCAGAGCTTTGAGTGGGTCAAAGTTAGAAGGCATCTCAAATGATGATGCGTCATTATATGCAAACCAGAGAGTGGCCTCCCTGGTGAAGCCATCGTAAAACCCCTTGAAACACTGACTAAGTTCAGCGGGGGTTATCTTGCCGCCAGAAAGAGCCGATGCAGCTTCGCCCGTGGAAACGCATCAGCGGTAAACGGGATCTTGGTCTTCTGTGTAATCAGCTGGGAAGGATTGCTTGAGAAGAGAAGTTTCAGGGACGGCCTTGGAGGTGTAGATATTGAGCCAGAGCTGTACAAACCACCAAGGGCCCCCGATGTGGCCGATGGGCTGGCCAGCCGATAACTTAGTTGCTACTTGGTGAAGCAACTGATAAGTGGCACCAAGGAGGAATTGCCCCAAGGGGATCTATTTCCGATCAACCAGGCATTCTGCCAAACATTGCATGTTGATTGTCGGACCAAGGGTAGCGCGGCCAAAAACAAAACGCTCCAGCCAGAGGTTCAGAAAAGCAACGTGTTCCCGGTCATCAACCGATCCAGTTCCCTTATTGTGAAGAGATATGTACCTGTTAACGCCAAAATTTGGCACGGTTCGCGTCGGACTCGGTTAAGGAAAGAAGTGATATCAATCGTTGAGAGCTAATCCAGAAGAAGCCGGATTCGGGAAGGAATTGTGAAGACCACGTTATGGCAGTTATTTATCTTATCTATTAGATAGTTTTATCTTTTAGAAAATCTGATCTCTTGTCCGATCAGGTCTGTTAGTTTTCCTTTTCTAGTTAGGAAAGTCCTGTTCCGTGTCCTATAAGGACTCTTGTAACTCGGGGTATATATACGTATGCCCGGGTACCTTGTAAATCATCTCAACGATCAATACAATTCGGCGCATCGCCACCCTTTAACCAACGGGTTCTTGCTTCTCGAGCCGGGCTGCATCGGTTAGGTCCGAACTCCAGCGAGAGGGTAAGTCTCGTTACCCCGGCTACCAATCGGCTAGGACTTCCTCGGTTAGGTCCGATATTCTAGTCGGTATATGGTAGCCGGCTTACCACGATATATCTGCTTTGTCTACGGCTGCATCGGTTCGGTTCGATCTCTTAGGCCCATCAGGTATATCACATCACGCGTGCGTAGATCTTATCAGCTTATTGGGAGTAGCTTATCGTTAGTTTGTGCTGCATCGGTTGGGTCCGACCTACTAAACTGTCGCGATAAGTTGTTCCTGCTAGGTTGATGTTTTTTGCGCAAGTGTTTTGTCGGAATGTATAGCCGATAAGTTATCTTATTACATCACAGTTGCATTAGATCTATCGGTTTGTTGTGGTTCCTTTACTATTATCGATCTATGCTGCATCAGTTAGGTTTGAACTACTAGATCGATAATAATAGATTTATCCTTGTCGAGCCGATCGGTGTGTATGCGACGTTCTATCGGAGTGCTTAGCCGATAGGTTATCTTTTTATAAAGCCGACTGTATTATCTTTACTATTTTGGTCATCTATATTATCATCGGTTTTCTAGCCGATGCACATGTGTTTCCTTGGCAGTCGGCTAGTTCACTATTCTGCCTATCTATTTTATCATCGGCTTCTAGCCGATGCACATGTTATACTGACAGCTTATCCATTTATCTATAGCATTATCGGTTTCCTAGCCGATACACAGGTGCCATCGGCCATCGGCTACAAGGAGCCTACATTAGACCGTATCGGCCGATAGCCGATGTGCAATTGCTGCTGATCCGGGCGCGAGCACAAGCGAGGACCCGGGAGCGAGAACCCGAGCACGAGACCCAGGCGCGAGTACAGGCGAGGGCCCGGGCACAAGCATAGCGGCAATCGGCTGGAAGGAATCCGTATCGGCTTACTGGCCGATTGGATCAATAATCAAATTTCTTCATCTCCTTGTCAATTGCGGGGTCAAATTGACTGGCACGCCTACGAACCTCAAATATTTTAGGACCTGCACTGGAGCTAAGCAGATCTCCCAGGCCTTCGCGTGTCTCTAGGCGCCGAACCAGATCGTCAGCAAGCTTTTTGGCACACTCCGGCGGTTTTCGGCGTCAACAGTACCTGGACCAGCCACCGATGTTCTTTGCTTGAAGCCGATGAGTGGGTTTGAACCGGAGCTTGAAGGGGTCGATGTAGCTTGTCGTATCCAGACAGGTGAGCATGGTCACATCCAGCAAAGTGGGGGTCATCGGCCCATGCCCGAACAGGAAGGCATTAAGGGCATCGGACCAGAAATATGAGGCCGATGCGAGCAGAGGTTCATTTCTTTCCATATCGGCCAGGGAGAGATTGATGCAATGGCCGATATGAGATTCTTCCCAGTAGGTTCTCTTCGCAGCAGACACCCTGATGTACCAATCTCTCCACCCAGGCAGTTTGCTTGGCCACGACCTGAAGCTGTTGGTCCAGTCGCCGACTCGCATGGCCGAGTTCTTGAAAGGGATACGCTGGGTCTCGGCACATATGAAATCGGTGGGATCTTCGCTACCCATGGGGCCATGATAGAAAAAGTTTGGGTAATCGGCGGCTGGGATCAAGATCTGACCTCTAAGATGGTACAGTAAACAAGAACACGACGAAGAACAGATGAAGAACATGGTGGATTGGACGCATCTGGGCCGCAAAACGGAGAAATAATCAGTTAGGAAGATTACCTCAGGGACTGCAGATGCCGATGCCATCGCAAGAAAGGAGGAAGATGCAGAAATCAACAGCTGAAGAAGAGGGCTGCGATGGTTCGTCTGGATTTGCTAGAGATTGTTGAAGGCTTGGAAGATGAAGCGGTGGTGCTCTGGTGATGTGAAAGCGTAAAAAAGGGCTAGGAAGACGAAGCGTTTTATAGAGATATGATGACCGGGCGGGAATCGAGGCCGTTGGCACTGTTTCAAACAATTATGGTAACTGGGCTACCTTGGGCCGCCTCAGTTTGGAAGAGATCTGAAGGCCCAAAATGAAAAAATTTCGAAGTCCTATAGGAGAACTCCGAAATTGGGGGGCATGTGTTAACGCCAAAATTTGGTAAGGCCCTATGTTAGATTCGGTCAAAGGAGAGCGTCACAGTCAACTAACGGAGATTGATCCAGAAGGGACCGGATCGAGGGAGGAGCCGTGAAGACCGCAATATGGCAGTTATTTACCGCGTCTACTATTTAGGCAATATTAGTTTTTGTCTTTAGCAGACTTGATCTCGTGTCCGATCAGGTCCTATTAGTGTTTCCTTTTGTAATTAGGAAGTCTCGTATCGTGTCCTATCTAGACTCTGTCAACTCGGGGTATATATACGTATGCCCGGGTGCCTTGTAAATTATCACAACGATCAATACAAACTTCGGCGCATCGCCACCCCTTCGACGGGATCTTGCTTCTCGAGCCGGGCTGCATCGGTTAGGTCCAAACTCCTGCGAGAGGGTAAGTCTCGTCACCCCGGCTACCTATCGGTTAGGTCCGATATTCTAGTCGGTTTATGGTAGTCGGCTTACCATGATATATTTATTTTATCTATGGCTGCATCAGTTCAGTCTGATCTCATAGATTGATTAGGTATATCACATCACGCGTGCGTAGATCGTATCGGCTTACTGGGAGCAGTTTATCATCAGTTTGTGCTGCATCGGTTAGGTCCGACCTACTAAACTGCTAGCGATAAACCGATCCTGCTAAGTCGATGCTTTATGCGCAGGCGTCTTGTCAGGGTGTATAGCCGGTAAGTTATCTTCATCACGATCGCATCAGATTTATCGGCCTATTGAGGTATCGCTATCATCATCAGTCTGTGCTGCAACGGTTGAGTCCGATCTACTAGACTGACGATAATAGCTTTACTCTTGATGAGCCGATGGGTGTTATGCGATGTTGTTATCGGAGTGCTTAGCCGATAAGTTACCTATTGAAGCCGACTACATTTATTCATTGTTTTATTTTATAATCGGCTTCTAGCCCTTTTATTCATATGTTCTGTTCGATAGTCGGCTGGCTCATCAATTGTCTATCATTTATGTTATTGCATACCTTATTACATATTCTTGCCTGTATTATTGTTACGATCGGCTAAGGGCTAGCCGATTGGTTTATTCTGCCGATCCAAGTGCAAGTACAAGCAGGTTCCCGGGCACGACCCCAGGTGAGGACCCGGGCACGAGCTTAGGTAAGGACCCGGGTACGGGTCCGGACAGCGGATGAAGACCCCGGGAGCCGATATAAGCAAGGGCCCGAGCACGGGCACATTTTCACGGCAATACCAGTAACACTAAACTATGATCGGCTAGAGTTTATTTGATTATTTACTTATGCATTCTGCCTGCTTATTTTACCAAGTTTATAGCCGGTTTTTGGATATCCCTTCGATGATCGGCTAGCGCGATACTTGTTTATTATTATGCTGTTGCTCCTGCCGTCATCGGCTTTAAGCCGATGTATAAGTGCTACAGTGCGTATCGGCCATCGGCCGATGAGATGAGTCCAAGCCGGCTTCCAGCCGATTGGCTCACGAATTTAACATTCTTTTCTCCTTGTCAATTACAGGGTCAAATTGACTGGCACGCCTGCAAACCTCAAGACTTTAGGACCTGCACTAGAGCTAAGCAAATCTCCCAGGCCTTCGCGTGTCACCCAGACGCCGAACAGCCCCTGGCGGGTTTTCGGCGTCAACACATGCTAAATGGAGATTCCACGCATTTATTTTATTTCTGCTGCTATCTTGTTCTCTTTTGGCCCTTCGTGGTATAATAAATGTAACTTTAGCCATAAGGCTTTTCACAGTCAATTTATTAATAAATACTTTGGTTTCCTTAGTGATGTTGGCTGTGATATTATTCTTGTGACTATGTGTGCTAGCGTGATCTTGGGGCTAGTACGTGTACACAGAGGGTCCTGTTTTGGGGTTCCACACTTTCCTGGTTGAATGCAAAACCTCCAAGGCTGAAATCATCTCGTATTCTAAGTCCTCTTCCATGTCTTTCCTCGACATGGCAGTTCGAAACTCTAGAGGAACTAGACATTAAGGCCAGCAAAGGAGATGACGATGCAACCGAAAGTTCAACAATGCAATATAGTGAAAAGAAAAATTACGAGGCTAAGACTGGTTCAGACAGATTGATCTATTGCTAATTAGGGTTTAGGGTTTAGGGTTCAGGGTTTTCGCTCTATCTTCTCGTTTTCTTTCCAACGGATCAAGAATCGCCTCAATCGGAGGTCGTATGCAAAAGTTACACTGTTTTTTCTCCCTTTTTTTCATACAGATGATGCTTTCCTGGTTGAATGTGAAACCTCCTTGGTCGAAATCATGTCCTAATCTGAGTCCTCCTCGTTTTCTTTCCTCGATGTGGAAGTTTGGAACCAGCCGCTACGGTGAGACCAAAACGTGAAAAGAACTCAAAACACTAGAGGAACTAGATAAGAAGACCAACAAAGGACACGACGATGCAACCGATAGTTCAACAATGCAATGTGCTGAAAAGAAAAATTGCAAGGCTAAGACTGGTTCGGACAGATTGATGTATTGCTAATAGGGTATAGGGTTTCGGGTCTAGGGTCTAAATTTTTCTCTCTAACTTCTCATTTTCTTTCCAACAATCAAGAATCGCCTCAATCGGAGGTCGTATGCAAAACTTACACTATTTTTTTTCTCTCTTTTTTTTCACACACACAACGCTTTCCAGGTCAAATGCAAAACCTCCTTGGCCAAAATCGTGTCCTACTCCGAGTCCTCTTCCTTTTCTTTCCTCGACATGGCAGTTCGGAACCAACCGCTACGGTGAGACCAAAACGTGAACAGAACTCGAAACTCTAGAAGAACTAGACACTAAGACTAGCAAAGGACACAAGGATGCAACCGAAAGTTCAACAATGCAATGTACAAAAAAGAAAAATTACGAGGCCAAGACTGGTTCAGACAGATTGATCTATTGCTAATTCTAGTTTAGGGTTTAGAGTTTAGGGCCTTTCCTCTATCTTCTCATTTTCTTTCCAATGGATCAAGAATCGCCTCAATCGGAGGTCGTATGCAAAAGTTACACTTTTTTGTCTCTTCTTTTTTTTTCACACACACCACGCTTTCCTGGTTGAATGCAAAACCTCCTTTTCCTCGACGTGGTAGTTCGAACCATCCGGTACGGTGAGACCAAAACATGGACAGAACACGAAACTCTAGAGGAACTAGACACTAAGACCAGCATAGGACACGACGATGCAACCCAAAGTTCAACAATGCACTGTACTAAAAAGAAAAATTGTGAGGCTAAGACTGGTTCAAACAGATTGATCTACTGCTAATTAGGGTTTAAGGTTTTTGCTCTATCTTCTCGTTTTCTTTCCAACGGATCAAGAATCGCCCCAATCGGAGGTCGTATGCAAAAGTTACACTGTTTTTTTCACTCTTTTTTTACACACACGACGCTTTCCTAGTTGAATGTGAAACCTCCTTGGCCGAAATCGTGTCCAACTCCGAGTCCTCTTCCTTTTCTTTCCTCGACGTGGCATTTCGGAACTAACTGCTACGATGAGACCAAAACGTGAATAGAACTCGAATCTCTAGAGGAACTAGACACTAAGACCAGCAAAGGACACGACGATGCAATCGAAAGTTCAACAATGCAATGTACTGAAAAGAAAAATTGTGAGGCTAAGACTGGTTTAGGCAGATTGATCTACTGCTAATTAGGGTTTTGGGTTTAGGGTTTTCGCTCTATCTTCTTGTTTTATTTCCAACGGATCAAGAATCGCCTCAATCGGAGGTCGTATGCAAAAGTTACAATGTTTTTTCTCTCTTTTTTTCACACACATGATGCTTTCCAGTTTGAATGCGAAACCTCCTTGGCCAAAATCGTGTCCTACTTTGAGTCCGCTTCCTTTTCTTTCCTCGACGTGGCAATTCAGAACACACCGCTACGGTGAGACCAAAACGTGAATAGAACTCGAAGCTCTAGAGGAACTAGACACTAAGACCAGCAAAGGACACGATGATGCAACAAAATGTTCAACAATGCAATGTACTGAAGAGAAAAATTGCAAGGCTAAGACTGGATCAGACAGATTGATCTACTGCTAATTAAGGTTTAGGGTTTAGGATTTTCACTCTATCTTCTCATTTTCTTTCAAACAGATCACAAATCACCTCAATCGGAGGTCATATGCAAAAGTTACACTGTCTCTTTCTCTCTTTTCTTTTTTTTCACACCCACGACCCTTTCTTGGTTGGATGCGAAACCTCCTTGGCCGAAATCGTGTCCAACTCCGAGTCCACTTCCTTTTCTTTCGTCGACGTGGCAGTTCGGAACCAACCGCTACGGTGAGACTAAAACATGAACAGAACTCGAAACTCTAGACGAACTAGACTCTAAGACCAGCAAAGGACACGACGATGCAACCGAAAGTTCAACAATGCAATGTACTAAAAAGAAAAATTGTGAGGCTAAGACTGGTTTGGATAGATTAATCTACTGCTAATTAGGGTTTAGGGTTTAGGGTTTTCGCTCTATCCTCTCATTTTCTTTCCAACGGATCAAGAATCGCCTCAATCGGAGGTCGTGTGTAAAAGTTACACTGTTTTTCTCTTTCTTTTTTTTTCACACACACGACGCTTTCCTGATTGAATGTGAAACCTCCTTGGCCAAAATCGTGTCCTACTCTGAGTCCTCTTCCTTTTCTTTCCTCGACGTGGCAGTTTGGAACCAACCACTACGGTGAGACCAAAAGGTGAACAGAAATCGAAACTCTAGAGGAACTAGACACTAAGATCAGCAAAGGACATGACGATGCAACCAAAAGTTCAACAATGCAATATACTAAAAAGAAGAATTGTGTGGCTAAGACTGGTTCGGACAGATTGATCTAGTGCTAATTAGGGTTTAGGATTTTTGCTCTCTCTTCTCGTTTTCTTTCCAACGGATCAACAATCGCCTCAATCGGAGATCGTATGCAAAAGTTACGCTGTTTTTTCTCTCTTTTTTTTCACACACACGATGCTTTCCTGGTTGAATGCAAAACCTCCTTGGCCGAAATCGTGTCCTACTCCAAGTCCTCTTCCTTTTCTTTCCTCGACGTGGCAGTTCGGAACCAACCGCTACGGTGAGACCAAAATGTGAACTGAACTCGAAACTCTAGAGGAACTAGACACTAAGACTAGCAAAGGACATGACGATGCAACTGAAAGTTCAACAATGCAATGTACTGAAAAGAAAAATTGCGAGGCTAAGACTAGTTCGGATAGATTGATCTATTGCTAATTAGGGTTTAGGGTATAGGGTTTTCACTCTATCTTCTCGTTTTCTTTCCAACAGATCAAGAATTCCCTCAATCGGAGATCGTATTCAAAAGTTAAACTATTTTTTCTCTTTTTTTTTCACATACACGACGCTTTTCTGGTTGAATGCAAGACCTCCTTGGCCGAAATTGTGTCCTACTCCGAGTCCTCTTCGTTTTCTTTCCTCGACGTGGCAGTTTGAAACCAACCGCTATGGTGAGACCAAAACGTGAACAAAACTCAAAACTCTAGAGGAACAATGCAATGTGTGGAGGCCGTGGGCCCCGGGTACCTCATGACAAGCATATGGGCCACTCGGATAGAGGACGGGCCTAGCCTTGTAATTAGGGATATAGTAACCCTCGGTAGACTTTGCCTTATACGATAAGGAAAATATAGTCCTAGCCAGGTACGTTATATCTCTAAGGGGAGATCTCTTAGCCGTAATCCGGCTGGGACTCCTACTTTGTAACCCTATCCTCAAGTATATAAGGGGAAGCAGGGCGCCCCATGAGGGCAGAATCATACATGTTCATCAGAACCACCATAGTAATCCTCAAAGGAATACACCCCAACTGGACGTAGGGTATTACCTCACAACGAGGGCCTGAGCCAGTATAAACTCCCCGTGTTCCTTTGCAATCCACTGAGTTTCGATCTGCTGAGTAGCCCTATAATCATATTGCCGGTGTAAAACATCAACAGTTGGTCTGCCAGGTAGGGGCTTCGGCGAGATCTACATCCAGAAGCTCGATGGATCCAACAACAGGAGTCGACGGCAACAAATTCTCCCCCGGAGACACGATTACATTCGGAAGCCTCGACTTTATCGCCGACCAGTTCGGCAACCTCATCCTGGCTGACTCGGACTCGATCCGATCTACCGAGAAACCAGCCGACTCCGTGCCAGTCGGCCCACTCGACGCTGCAGCAACTCTCGTCAACATGCTGCGGCGATCTTTGATATGCACACGCCTATGCAACGCGTGTAGCAAGTTGTGTGGCCCGATCTTCTCGTAGGATCCGCGAACTTGATAACTTGTCGCTGCGTGACCTGGTGAAGAGGCAGTGCACCGCGAGGTTGTCCACGCGACGAACTACCGAGACAATCACCCTTCCACGTACCGACGAAACAGCCCACGCAATCACGCCCTATAGACGTGAAGGCACGAACTAGGTGAACCGCAGTTCGGCGTTCTACAACTCCCTCAGGAATCGAAAGAACAAGTGTTGCAAGCCTCTCAAGACTCACGCATAAACAAAACTCCACGAGTTTGTGTATTCTGAATTCAGCCAAATCAAGATCTGTCCTTTCATTGTCTAGTACAAGATATATATAGAGATAGGGGCGTTCAGCTTTGAGTAAATGGCAGCATGCGCATGCACTAGTGGATTTCGTGGCTGGTTCGCGCGTCTTTTCAGCTTCTGGCAGCAGTTAGTAAAATGAGCATAACTCTTTATTGGGAAGTCCAAATAATGAGCCGTTTGATGGGTTGGAAAGTAGACTTGAAGACGCTTCCATCCACTTATAGAACACCGTCTAACTCCTTGTATTCTGTCCGCGGTGATGCTTGGAATTCGTACCATGTGTCAGTCATCTAGCTTCTGGTGGCATTCCCATGCAAAGGTGGATGAACCATCATTTTATTCATGCACACCATAGGCTTCTGGTTCAGATGTCCAGAGGCTTGAATCCATCTTCAATCCCATGCTGGGTTCATACACTCCATCATTCCTAAGGACATTGGAACAAGAACTCAAAGCATAGGCTCATTCAACATAAACTGATTATTAAACATAAGGTTTAGCGTTCACCTGGAATGAATTTCCTTCTCAATTGTTTAGCTCTACTTCTTGTAATTGACCAGCTAATCAAGTGGAGTTTCATTTGAAATGAGTGAATGCTAGGCATGTCCTCATTAGCCTCCCCCTCTTGTGAAGGAGTCGTCCTCGACTCAGGCTCACCAGACAAATGGAAGCAAGTCTTTGACATTGAATGTTTACGCACATTGGAATATTCAGGTGCAGCTCAATTTTGTAAGCATTATCATTTATCTTTGGAGAACCTTGAACGACCATCACCCCTAGGAGATAACTTACTCTTACGCTGTTGGGGAAAGCGATCCTTGCGTAGATGCAACCAACAAGATCTCCTGGCTGGAATGTAACCTTCTTCTTACCTTTGTTGCTTGCTTTGCATATTGTGCTGATTCTTCTCAATATTCTTTCTTGTCTCATCATGTAGTTTCTTGATAAATTCGATCTCTTTGATGCATCCATGTAGTTGTTCCTGCAATGGTAAAAGGCAAAAGATCCATGGGGAGTATGGCGGTTAACCCATAAACAATTTGAAATGGACAAAAGTTTGTTGTGGAGTGGGACTGCCTTTATAGCAAATTCAATATGTGGAAGGGGCAGTCTTCCACTGCTTCAAAATTCTTCAACACAGCACGGGCAACATGGTGGACAAGGTACGGTTGACAACTTCAGTTTGCCCATCGGTTTGCGGTGACAAGTGGTGGTGAAAATAACAACTTCGTACCAAGCTTAGCCCATAATGTCTTCCAAAAATAGCTTAGAAATTTTGTATCCCGGTCTGAAACAATGTCTTGGCACTCCATGTAAACGAACATCTCCCTGGAAAAAGGCAAATCAGCAACGTGGGGTGAAGCATCGTCGTTCTTAGATGACATGGAATAAAACTGTGCCATTGTTTAGATAATCGGTCAACACAACAAAATAGAAGGAATCCCTCCCCTCTGAGACCGGGGGTATACCCAAAATAAAATCCATATATATCTGTCCCAATACATTCGAAACTGGTAATGGAGTATAAAAAGACCATGGGATTAAGGGCGGGACTTAGCTTGTCAAGCAAACGATGCAGCACCCACGTGCCGTGGACATCACGTCGCATATGTGGCCAAAAGGGGAAATGATCGGGAGCATGTCCAATGTCTTTTTGACGCGGCGATAGATGACCAGCTAAGCCACGAGCATGTCTTCCTGATAGCAAAAGATGTACTGTGACGAATCGGCAGGCTGAATGCATGAGTTTTGTCCGAAATAAAAATCATCATGCACATAATACTTGTACAGCCTTTCCAGCAATGCAATGAGAGAAAGTTCTTGAGTAGGAATCAGAATCAACAGCATAAAGTGTTTTAATGGATTCCAAACCAAGCAACTTTTGTATCTAGTTGTGTAATCAATGCACATCGTCTAGACGAGGGGCATCGGCAACAATGTATCTTTACCATGCTATGTTTTGACAACCATAGGGAAACGTTTCAATGAACTCAATGGTCCATTAGTATGTCGACGTTCAGCGGGTGTTTGACTTTTAAGATATTCTCAAAGCTTCATGATCAGGAATGGGATGACAAATTCTTTTAAGTAAAAAAGTTGTTTGCCAAACTCCAAAACTCGAACTAGTTGGGAGGCATAAAGCTCTTTATCATAGACAGAATAATCAGGAGTGTGGACATTCAACTTTTCAGAAAAGTAGGGGGCAACAGGTTTACCTCTTGGGAAGTAGCTTAGACCTCCTATGGGCCAATACCACGTGCATCACATTCGACTCTCAAGTCTTACCAAAATTAAGGGAGTTGTAGGTGGCATTAGCGGTGGGCTGTCACAAGCTTTGGTTTTAGCGTGTGAAATGCTTGGTCTTCGTGTGGGAAGTCCCCCACTTTGAATGGAAATCATTCTTGTTGTGAGATGGTGTTTGGGGTGCAGCAAGGGGTGCTGGAAATCTTTGAAAACGCCTATAGAAACTTGCAAGGAGCCATGAAGAGCTTCGAAGGGCTTGCTCACATTTCTGGGGGTGTAGGCCTTCGGCTTTTATTGGCTTTAACTTCTTTCTAGACGCTGGAAGTACCAGGTCGTGCGGAAACAACAAGCCAGGAAGAACAACAGGGGGTCTGTGCAAAGGTGCAACTTAGCAATGTTGCCATAGGGGGTATCAATTCTCTTGCTCAATACAGCAGAGTACTGTGACGGATATGATAAGGATGTTCATCCAAAGGGTGATTGTGTATGGATGTGAATATCGTCAAAAAGGTAAACAACTAAAACGGGCAATGGTTAGGTCGTAAAGGCATTCCTTAGCGCATAAAAGTTGAGGAGGAGCTTTGTTCAGCCAAATGGATCATACAGAGCCTTGCATAGAGACGATTTAGTTTTAACGCTGTTTGTTCGGCAGATTCGGATGCACCAAGTTTCTGCGGATTTTGATGATGAGCCACTACGCAAATCAATCTGGTGAAATGCTGGAACAACTGGGCATGTCATCTAACCATGTCTCAGAGAGTTCTTGGAGGATGGGAGTGACGATAGTGAACAGTTAGTGGGATTGATGGGAGACGACAGTCCAAACACATACGCAAGGAACGATCTTTCTTTGGGGACTACAAAACAGGAACAGGGGCACTGGTGATAAGGATTCAGCGAACATACAGCTTTTGTCGGCAAAAGCTCTTTTACGGTTGGGTTGCTTGGAATTTTCCTTTGTTTCTTCGGGATTTTTTGTGCGGTTGCCTAGAAGGGTTGGGAGGGAGAGAAGCACCAGGGCCGAAGTCAGGGATGCTGCATATGCGGGTTAGTGGGGGAGAGTCCAGGGCTGGTAAGGTTCGGTCAGGAAGGAAACATCTAACGAAGTCTGTACAAATCAGAACAACACTAGGCGGCGAGCAAGGGGTGAAGTCGTTAGTGGGGAAAGTAAAACGGTCGGCTTTACAAGTAGGAATGGGGCTGTGGTGTTCTTCACGATCTCTTCAAATTCACTCTGCTTCACAAATAGGCTCATTGGGTGTGGTGGTGTTTAAAGTGGAATGAGGTTTGATGTGGCTGGTGGTGTTATTTTAACTATCGGTTTCCTTTACTGTGTTGTGGGGTCTCACGCTCAGTGGTTTCTTTTTTCAGATGCTCGTTTTTCATGCGAGCACACAGTTGAAGCATGTTGATTCTCTGTGTGATAATGGAACGTGAGAGAACGCATGCTTGTCATTGGGCAGTGAAGGTGTAGTTGGTTAGTGAGGTCCAGATGCACCGATCCGGAATGCAATTGCAGGGGCGACAGAGGCATGCAATGGCATGCGCTTGATGGGGACAATATCGAAATCTTCGCTGATTACGTAATGGAAAGGATGACAAACGAATATGGCTGAAACTTAAGGGTGGGGCCATGAATGATTAACCATTGCATGGGATGGTATGGATGGTGGATGGGGACGTGGCTGGGAACCGGCAAGCTTCTCAACAAGGGCAAAAGGGATAACAGATATTATTGCAGGCGTGCAATCTTATGATGGGAAGGGGACGACAGGGGCTTCGGCCGATTTCCTTTGCATCGGGACTGGAACAATAATGGCGTTGTCGCCTTGTTCAGCAGCAAAAACTGAGTGGAAAGCACTCTCCGAACACCGGAAAGAAGGAGATGGGTGTATTCATTGGTAGAGGGCTCCAAATCAGGAAAGCAGCGGGACTGCATCAAAATCAGGTGGAGCCTAGGTAATGCTCGTTCAGAAGATGGGAGAATGACATCTTGTAAACATGTATGGGTGAGCAAAGTTGGAATAGGTTGATGGCTAACTTGCAGACTAGCTCAATGTAATCCTAGCTGAATACTCACAAGTTCAGAGATGATGGAGGTCTGCTTAAATATTTATTGGTAACGCGCTTCTCCTTTTCACGGGTTGAGAATCATAGTAGTCAGCAAGTGTGTGAATAGGATGGTAGGCGTGGGTCGGCGGCGATTGGGGGACATTCAGGCTTGTTTGATGCCGGGATGCCCCACACTTAGGAAAATTCAAGGGGTTGCTTGTCGTTGCGTTCGGTGGGCTTGGTAGAAGAAGAATTGGGGTTTGATAGGGATTGAACAGCTGTTACTTGGACATCCATGGTTGTTTGGAAGAAGTTGTGAGAAGATTCGGTAGGTATGGCTCCACGGTAAAGGAAGTTTTGGGACGTTGGCAGCTGTCCTGTGTACTGGGTGATGTGATTGAGGCCATGAGTAGATTTTAGGAGATGAAAGGAGCATTATGTTTGTAAGACAAGCAGGTGCTTTCGCCCTCTTTGCAAATGACCAATTTCTGAGGGGTTGTAATAATTGTCAATTTCCACCTTGATCAGCAATGGGCTTATTGAGGACACAAACTAGCCAGTTGTTGATTCCTCATTCAGTTATCTTGGTAGGGTAAGCAATTTGCCAATTCTGAAATTTAGTCAACACTGGGGTATTCCTTTGATAGGACGTTTCAGCTGGGTCAATGTAGATACGGAGAATAATTGCGGAAAAACGACGTCTCTGGTTCCTCTTCATGGTCTTCCAAAGTTTAAGGGGCCGGTCCATGCCAAGGTCTAATGATAGGTTAGGTAGGATCTGGTCCAGGCCAAGTTCTGGCATAGCTTTGAGAACTTCATGGGCTGTGAAGTTTTGCCTTTTTTTCAGCAGGGTATTCATGGACGATAAATATTTGCTGCCACTTTGGTCTCCATTTGGGCAATAGATTTCACAGCGGGGATTCTCCTTCCGCTGGAAAGGGTGGAGGAATGGACACTTTAAACCATTGGGGCTCAAACATATCATTGTGCGTCGTTCATGGGGATGACGCCGACGGTGATCAAATAAAACGACGGGCTCCGAAAACGGCCGAAGTTGTTACCACCAGTGAATCATTAAATATCTGCACCAGGCGGCGACATAAGATCACCTCCTGGTCAGCAATATAATCTGAAAGGCGTTCAGCATCAAAATCAGTAGATGGACAACAGGAAATACAACGTCGTGCCACGCCGACAAAAAGCAGCAAATCTCGCACAGCACGGCAGTTTGTATAAAACCAGTAGCAAATCCTCGCACGGCCAGCCAGGGCCATCAGCAAACCGGCCATGTGATCATCATCTCATTGTTTTCATCAATCTCATTGATAAAGGGTGGAGGTTCCCCACCTGTTGCCTGAAATGGATTGCTGAAGTTGCTGCTTCTTGCTCAATTGTTGCATTTGCGCCACGTATTCCTGATTCTGAGCAGAAACAGTGTGAGGTAAGAATTCTTCGGATTTCTGCCATTTAAGTTATAACAAAGGGAGAAAGGTAAAAGGTTTATTTTAGGTGGATACCATTCACAAACAAGTTCTTTCTCTCCCGAAGAGGACAGAAGAAGGGGCCAATCTTAAGGGGAAAGTGATGTTAACGGGGAAGGACGAAGAGAGTACAATCACGGTGCTTTAGTGAAGGGCCTTTAAGGGGGTTTTAATTTAAGTGGAATGCGTGATGTAGTGGGAGGCAAGACCGAATATGAGCAAGAACAGGAGTCGAGGGGTTGTGCTGAATATAAGGAAAAGATGCCAGAAGAAAGGGAGATGTAGGAAGTGGATCAGATGAACACCAATGACACGAAACTTGTTTGCTGGCCAGGCCCCTTTTGTGTGCCCTGATACACAGGTCTGTGATTTCTTTTCTTCTTTCCTTTTTTTTTTTTTGAACAAGAACGCGTTTGTTTTCAGGGCCTTGTGACCACTAGACATCTTTCTTTTAAGCTTTGGTGGACAAACCGCAGCACACTTCAAGCTAAGAGGGGCCATGGAGAGGATCCGAAGGCTAAGAAGGGATGGCGCAGGGCGGAAAAAAAACAAAAATCCGGGTGGGAATGTTGGCGGGAGAAACAAGGTGGGGGGGACGTGGGGTGGGTCTGTTTGGTTTGTGTTAAATAAGGTAGTGCCCAGCAAGCAGATTAACGATCAATTCAGGGGTGGATGGGTGGGTTACATCGCACATGCGATTAGTGAATGATAGGAGACAAGATAACAACTAGAAACGATGTGGAAAAGAAATTAAGAACAGACAGACTCTTAAAGGAATAAAAATCGATTAACACTACAAAATCGTGCACGTATGGAAATTTGCGCGCTGTAGGTTTTTCTTTTTTGGCTAGTTAATGGACAGTAGGTTATAATAAACTCTATCCTAAATCCAAAAAAAGAAAACAAATCTATTGAGGAAACGGAAGGCTCTGATCCAGAATATGCCACAGCCTATGTGGCAACGCGTGTAGCAGTTGGGTGTGCCGGTCTCTCTCCGTAGGATCCGCGAACAGATACTTGTCGTGGCGTGACCTGGTGAAGAGGCCAAGTGCACCGCGAGGTTGTCCATGCGACGAAACTACCCGAGACAATCAACACCTTTCCCGTACTGACGAACGCCCGTCATCACTATAGATCTGAAGGACCACTGGGTGAACCGCAGTGGCGTTCTACACATCCTCAGGAAATGAAAGAAAAAAGTGTTGCAAGCCTCTCAAGAACTCACGCATTAAAACAAAACCCACGAGTTTGTTGTATTTGATTCAGCCAAATAAGATCCTGTCCTTTCTTGTCCTAGTAATAGAATTTAGAGATAGGGGGTTCCAACTTTGAGTAATGAGATGAGTGCATAGTGAATTTCGTGCTGGTTCGCTCCGTTTTCAAAGCTTCTGGCAGCAGTTAGTAAATGAGGCTAACCTTTATTGGGAAGTCCAAATAATGAACCCATTTGTATGGGTTTTTGGGAAATAGACTTGAAGAGCTCCCATCCACTTATAGAACGTCTAACCCTTGTATTCTGTCGGGTGAGCTTGGAATTCGTACCATGTAGTCCATTAGTTCTGGTGCAATTCCGATGCAGTGATGAACATCATTTTTATTCATGCACACAAGGTTTCCTTGGTTTTCAATGTCAGAGCTTGGAATCCATCTTCACCCGATGCTGGTTCATACACTTCATCGATTCCTAGGATCATTGGGAACAAGAATACTCAAAAGCATAGGCTCATTAACAAACTGATTATACAAAGTTAGGTTACCTGAGAATAATTCCTTCTCAATGATTGTCTACTCTTTGTAATGACATTTATCAAGTGGGTTTTGTGATGATCTAAGCATGCGTGTCATCTAGCTTTCACTGCCCCGGTTCAGGGATCACTCTCACTTCAGTGTCGGCTTTGACTCAGCCTGAGCCCAGCCCTAGGTTCAAAGCTATGAGGGGGAAGGCCGGTCCAATCTCCCATGCGCTCGGTGACGCCATTAGCATCTGACAACGCACAACTCGGATCGCGGCGAACCTGATGTCCTTGTTCAGTTCGGACGGTGTGCGAGGCACCGGCCTAAGAGCCGTGCAGGATTGGGACGTGCAGAGAGATCCCCCGATCAACTCACTCGAGTCGGCATCGGTGCAGAAGAGGTTCGAAACACAGTTAAGACATACTTTGGCCGAGTTTCTACTGCCCGGCACGAATTTATGGTCAAGGGTGAGACTTCCTCCAAGGGCCACGTTGACCTAACGTGAGCGAGGCAGGAAAGAGGAGGCCTACGACTGCGAACATCAATAGAGGCGAGAGCGACACTCACTAATCAGCTACGACGCAAGGCCGGCGAACCGCTCAGCAACAGATTCCAAACAAAGAAGTCGTGACAACGACGTCCTTTGTCATGCACAAAGAAATGTCCCGTGCTGCGCACCCCTACTGACACGAATCTAGCCTGGGCCTGATCAAAGCAACCCTGACTACACGAAGGATAATCAAGGCATCATCACCGCCTGCCGCCTTATCAGCAGCAGCATCGGGACAACTCGTGTAGCATCGGTCGTTGTTCCTCAGCGCGTCTCATCCGCATGCAGACGAACGCGGCGCTGCCTCCTAGTCCAGCGACGTGGCAATCAACAAATATCTCTCGGCAACGAGACCACGCACCACGTGCGCGGCGCCCATACGATCACGAGGCAACATCAAGATCCTGAGCTTTTCAATGGGCGATCTACGCCAGGAGTAAATCACGCACGGCGCTGGGTCAACATGAAGACGACGATGCGCGACTGGAAGACAATAGTTATGAGCGTTCAAGCCTCCACACGAGCGGTTCCGACCGGGTATCGGAGCCGGAGCCCCTCCGAGATGAAGGCAACCAATCCTCTCTGAAGACACTGTCGATGCTTGGGCATTCAAGCCTACTGGGATTAAATACGACAGCCAAGAAACCGCAGTCTAGCTCACAGGTCCTCACCCGGATTCTGAAGCAGTCCGAAGCTGACAGGCTGCTAACTACCAGTCGGCCTAAAGCATTCACGAGGACAATGGCTGACAGGGCTGCAAAGCGGTCCCCGTCGCTCCTCGGGGACCCGAGAAATGGCATCTATTCCAGGCGATTACGAGAAGCTTCCTTCGACATGAATCTTTATGCAAGCTACACCAGAGGAAGAAGTGAACTCTCCAGAATTCATCGACAAGTTTGAATTCTCCCGAGAAGTGCGACATCAATCCCAATGAATAAGGACGAGGTTTTGTCTAGCGCCTTCCACAAGGGAAGTTCAGGACGCCCTCGTTCATGCAATTGTACGTGATGCCCACTGATTGGTTTTAGGGCCCTGGGATGTATGGCCAGCAAATACGGCCGCGTACTCCGAGGCGGTTGCTGAGGGCCCCTCGAACGCAACGAAGCCCTGGCAGAAGACAAGAAAGGCTAAGCCAACGACAAGCCAATCACGAAACAAATCCAGCAAGGGGGACAGTCGATAGGAGTGGTGGCGCCAACGGTGGAGCCATAGTCCCTCCGTCGCGACCACCAAGAAACGGAGTCCAGAAAGTGGATGACGCGCTGGCCGGGCCTTCATCCCAAGGCAAACACGCGGCCAAGATTGCTTCATGATCAAGAAGTTTGCTTTCCGGGCAGCTTTCGTCCATCTGGGTGCTGGAAAGGACTAGAAGAACAACAAGCAGATGCGGGCCCGCCGATGATGTGTCAAGAATCTCCAGGCTTGAGCGTTTAAAATAGTATTTTCCGGGGGGCCCGCTCGAAGTGTTACGAGTCAAGGAAGCAGAAGCCTGACCAACATGCGATGTTCACTTAGGTCCTCCGATAAGGCAGACACGCCAGTATTTGAACTGGTAGAAACGCTCCATCATGGTTTCAAGGCCAGTGGTCACCGACAGGTTTCCACCCGAGGCTGTTACCACTCCGTCTGGCTGTCATCAAAAAATATCAAGTTTGAAGAGAGATGCTTATAGATGGAGGAGCGCGCTCAACATCCTCTTCGCCAGAGACCTAGACGAAATGAACATCCTTGTTTCCAGACTTAAGGCCGAGTACGTCCTTCCACAGGATAAATATGTGGCCTGTCTTCCACACCTTGGGCAGCATAACGGCGATCACCTTCGACTAGGTAACTTCGGAACAGAAAACAATCTTGCCTTCGGTTGTGTTCGAGACGGCGTACACGTGAATTACTCCGGACAGTCATTGGCCGCTGCAATTCATGGTGGGTGCCACACTATATCTACATGATAACCAAGATGCTGGCTTTACGCCAGAGTCTCTTCCCTCCACGAGCGATGTAACAAGCCTCACCTGCGGAAATGAGCTATTGAGTGGCAGCGTAGCCCAGAGGGCGGCAGTCGGACATAGCAACATTCGCAGGGGGCGCTACAAAGAACAAGTTTGAGGATTGAATCAGTTTCCGACGAAGAAAGCAGCAAGCGGCAATTTAAGCGGACTCTTGACACGAAGAAAGATCCCTAGGCCCTCCCGACCTACTCAGACTGCTCCCAGGCGGGACGGGACTCGCACCCCAAATAGGAGAGTGGCTGTCACTCCTCCAGCAAACAGGGAATCTCTTAGAGCCTTCCGACATGCCGGGGAACCGCAGGGTAGGTGATCGAGCATGGCCCGATTGATTAGACAGACACAAAAGCAGTTCAAGCATGCGCTAGGCACCTGTCGCACGAGGATCAAGGATGCTTTCGGGAGGAGATACACCGAGTCCTCACAGGCTGGTTCATCAAAGAGGTCTACCAGCACCGGATTGGCTTGGCAAACGCATCCTGGTTCCCCCAGAAGAAGAACGGTAATGGAAATGTGCGTCACTAGACCGTTTGGAACAATGCATTGCCGCATAAAGATCCTTGTCTATCCCAGAAAGATCGGTGGTTGGATTTCACGTGGGGTGCCGACGTTTCTCAGCTTTCCTCAACTGCTATTAGAGGTATATATCAATAAGCCCTGAAGGAGGAGGACCCGCTTTGAAGCTTGTTTTCATCACGCTGTTTCGCTTGCATTCTGCTAATCACATGCCATTCGTTCTGAAGACACTGGACAATGTATACGGGAATTCGGTGGTGTCTACACATCAGATTCAGGCACAAAATGGAGGCATACTCGGACGACGTTTGGGTAATCAAAGACAAAGTCCCAGAAGAGACCGTCATCGCTGACTTGGAGAAACTTCCAACTTCGAAGATCGAAAATGAAAGTTGGAAATCGGAAAGTGCGCCTTTGGTGTGGCCATCCGGAAAGCGTACTTCTCGGCTTCCATGTGTATCACAATCGCGGCAGGTTCGATGGCAATCTAGGGAAATCACCGCAATCGACGAACATGGCACCCCGACTAGCCCAGAAAGGACTCGAACTTGGAACAGGCACATGTGGAGACTCAGCCGGTTTCATATTCCCCAACTAGGCAAATGGGGCATGCCCTTTTCAAACTAAATAAGAAGCAGGACAATTTTCAGTGGACTTCTCGAAGCAACAACCTCGAGACTTAAGAAGTTTCTCAATCACCACCTGTTGTGCATATCCCTGCAAGAAGCATAATGATATATCTTGGCGGAACAAGTGCAGGTGTACATGGTTTGGTGTGAGCGATCCGAGTCAGGGTCCACCATACAAGAAAGATCATGATGGCAGTCTACTTCATAGTGAGGTTCCAGCCGACTTCAAAGGATAGAAGTTCGCAGGTCCAGACCTATATGGCCCTACTCAATCATGTTGGGAAGCGTGTGCAACTTGATTTTCTTTCCATTACAATCAAGTACAGTGGTATCACAAGATTTTTCAGAAGCAGAGAGTGCGTTTCCATTCGGACGTCCTATATAACCGCGAGCCCACCTGCTGACGCTTGAATGGGCGTCGAGTTGATATTCGACATCATCCAGCCTATATGGTTATAATCCAAGTCTAGCGACTTGTTGTGGGGAGTGGACAGAAGTCAAACCGCCCTCATAACAACGAAGTAGATATAGGGCCATGTACCTGTGACATTCTCGTACGATCCGGCAGCGCATAGGGCTGGCGCATATTGCCGACCCACCGATAAAACTCATGTGTCCACCGATCCACTTTTTCCGGTTCACAGATGTCGCGCGAATCGAGGCACTCATCCACAAGCTTCCGCACTAGCTGTTCACTCGCACGCCGACTGGTTTGTGCGAGGAGATTCTCACAACGTCGTGGTGGAAACAAGACATACACTGGACCATGTCTCGGCGATCTTAGGCGGCCGTAGTGTCAGGGAGGTCGAAGTGAGAGGAAGTACGCGGGAAAGGTGAACTGTACGACAATACAACGAATGCTGCGATGAAATTGGCAAATGGGATCAAAGCTGAGAAGTTGGTCGACTGGGATTTTGTCGAAGCAATCATGGAGCGCAATCAAGGAGAAACAGTGCAAAGGCAGTCGGGAGGCGAACTCCAACGCGTATGAACAGACGAGTACTGAAATATCTCAAATTGGCGGACTCCATGTTTTCAATTCCGCTTAGATGACGAATCTCAGAAAGATCGATTCGAAAAGCTATAATATCAAGACATCACAGGCAAAAGTTTTTCCTCAGTAGTAGCGGAGAGAACCTGTACCTGAAGAATCATGGTGTCAGGCATGCACCTTGCGGTCACCACCAAGGGGAGTAAGAGTTTGCAGACCGATCCCATGGATATGTGGAACCATGCGTACCAACGTTTAAGTTGGAGGAGGCTGGGTGGACGGGCGTTGAGGGATTGTTTTCTGCAACAAGTATAACAGATGCCGCACAAGAGTTGTTTCCCACACATGCGAGGGTTGTTAGTTCTATGCACGACAAGCAAATTTTCAGCCAAGCAGTCCAAATCCCCAATTTTGGCCTGATTGTAAGTATGGGGCTTGACATGGTCCGAGGCCCTTTATACAAGAAAGCGTAGGAGGGGTTGCCACGACACTTGTTTTCAAGTCGCAGTGGATAAATTCACAAAGTGGGATTGAGACCAAAACGCATGGCTCCAATATAAGGCATGGCAAAGGACTTCATCATGGGTATAACTATAAGCCCGATTCGGGTTATAACCCGCATCATAACGAACACAATACCAGTTCAACTGGCGGAGTATTTCAAAATTCCTGCTGTGGAACTTCAGCATCAATTTGTTATGTGTCCTGTGGCAAACAAACGCTGCGGAAGCAATGTGCCAGGTTGAGCATGCCAAGGTTTCAGTCAGGCCCAAGATAATTCGACGACTGACGAAAAGCAAAGGGCCAGTGGGTACAGAAGCTCCATCTAATTTTGGTCCGTAAGACCAATGGGTGTTAGTCGGGCAACAGGCATCCTTTGTGCGCAGTGGTCTATGGTTGAGGATGTTTCAACCGGTTAGAGTTGCTCTCTCAGAGTTCCGGCTACTCAGAGAAACATATCCATGGCTAATTGATTCGATGCTAGATTCAGTTGGAAGAAGCCTAGGGACATCGCGAAACCATTCAGTGGTAAATGTATCTTTGCAAGGCTCCGTTATCCAAGCGGAATGTCCCTGGCGTGCCTGTTTTGTCGGGGACCTCGTCTGGGAAGGATTACAAACACCAGACAGGCACAACTATCCCCCCTGTGGAGGCCGGTCCTGCTTGCCTAAAAGTCTCCGGC